>DWDT01002700.1:0-13338 GCA_018245595.1 Microceris scylla | reverse complement strand
ACATGCCTATTTTTTTTTCTCAGTTTAGTCAAAAGCTATTATTTTTTGGGGGTTATCGAGTATTAGTAAATCATTTACAAAACCTTATATAACTATGGAGCTGGTATTATACAAAATCAAATAAAAAACCAAATTAGACAATGCTTATTTAAAAAAAAAACATTGTAATGCATTCAATATCTAATCAGAAGATAACACACTTTTTCCAAAGCTTCTTGGCAGTGGCTTATATAGATAGCTGAAAATAATCAATTCTTTATGATTTTCTCATATTATTATAATGAAATAATTCGACACGGACATGTTTAAATAAATGTCCGTTAAGCCACGCATATAAGAATGTCGATTGGTATCTACTGCATGACAAAATCAGATAAATGAAATTGGAGCCAGAAATTTTAAAATACTCGTAATGACCGTAACAATTAAATGGCGTGCCAGCGACGCATACAAAATCTGTAATCTCTGGTAATCTCTTAAGTTTCCTTATTTTAAGAACCACGTGGTCCGACGACACTGTTCATTTTTTATAGTCGATGCTCAGGTATTCATTAAACCACACCGTTACGACATTCGTGATGAAACTCATTTCACGGACGTATTACAACAACTCCGATGTCCACAATAATCATGTCGAATTAAAATTCAAATCGAATCGAATGTGAGATCGATAAAAATGATATATTATGGTGCTATTCACAATACTACTTTTTGTATATTAGTAATGAAGTGTTAATTTGTACTGTGGCATTTAACTTTATGTATTTCTCAGGGCTTGAAACAACTAAATGGGATGTAATAAAAGCGGAACGTGACTTGATCAATACTATTGTTTCTCTCGTTTAATATTTAACCAGTGTACTTTACCAGGGTGTAAGTAGTGTTACTAGGTGATAGTATGGGTTGACAGTAACACAGACAGGCAATATGTCAGCGATCTTTACGTAGTACATAAAGCCATTTTGTTACACTGTTTACGACGTTTGAACTGACGTGTCTTGTTCACGGCGAAGGTAAACGACGCTGTGTTTCAAGCTGCATCACTGTCAAAGGACAGTATGTCGAAGGGTACGTACATAGACTAGTGTAATCTTATCTTAAATTTGTTAATTAAGTGTACTGTTGTTGATTAAATAATTGCTTTTACGAAAAAGTTTAAACATTTCATGGAAATGAAAAGTTAATAGATAAGTGACATCGACATTGGGTCATATAACTAAATATATTGGTATTCATAGTAAAGGTATGTATGTTTTGAATATTAAAATACAATATTGAACTACATATTATTAAGAAACAGAGACTTATATAAATATGACGTTATCCACAGGTTAGTTTTACGACGAGATGGTGATTTTTGTAATAAAATATTTAACAAACATAATTAAGAAATAGTAACATGGATAAATATGACGCTATTCACAGGTCAATTTAATGGCGTAACGCTACATCTTCTCAATAAGAATAGGAGAGATCGGCTGCTTACGAGTATTCGGAGCTGGAACCCTGCGACTCTATGAATACACCGTAAGCTTGCAAAACGACTCGGCGCATTGTTGTTTCATGTTTCGTTTCGCTAGCTGTATCCGTACGCAGCTTTACGACGAGAATCAGTGAATTTCCCCCGAGTGCTGTAAAGAGCTCGACGTCAGACGACATTTCCGTCACAGTTCGATTCCGGTTTGATGTCTCGGACAACGTACCTGATGCGATATTTTGCAGTGAATATAAACAAAATCGATTTTTAACACAAAATCGCCCTACATATAAATGTTATTGCAGTACGGATACTGTAATTGGGTGAGTATGTCACGTTACTGTAAACTAGTTCAGACTACATGTAAGTATGTAACGTAGAAATGCAGGAGAATGTGAATAAACAAAAAGTGAAAAATCATTTGTTTGTATAAATTAAATACCGTTTTAAATAATAACAAAACAGCATTCAAAAGATTACAGTTAACATGCGTATGGCTATTTTGTTGGCGAGAAAATTACAACTGCCGTTCCACTTACAAAGAGGTGTTGACACCTGAATCTCATTAATTACTTTGTCTTTTTACATAATTCCTATCTACTTCTTCATAGGACTAGGTATGACTGAATCAATTTCCTTGTACCTATATACATTTTGAAACAACGCATTGAAGTAAGTTAATATATCTTGTGAAAAAAATTAACTTAAAGTTGACACGTTTGTAGTTAAACCTGGAACATAAACACATATGATTTGAGTGCCTTCATGCACATTAAAAAATGTATAAGCTACCCGTAAACGGCACCTACAGACTGTTGACAGTTATTCCGTCAAGACAAGGTGTCAATTAGTTGTTAAATAATCACTGGAGAATTTATACATTTATATCGGAATTATAATTAATATTCCAGCAATGGGCACGAAAACTCAGCTATTAGGATTTGTCTCTCGCACTCCTCGATACCTACGAGTACAAAGCACTGTTTTTGTACGCATGCAATGCTGGTATAAAGCCTTAAAATAGGTCCGGGCAAAATTTAAAAAAAAAATTACATTTCAAATTTTTGCCTCTTGCTCTTTGCCTTCTTATTGTCGTAAAGTTAATCTCCAGATATTTCGCAGCAGTTACAATATTAGTATTAAGATTGATTGGATAGACTGACTTCATTTTTCTTTTCTCATAAAAGGTGCTCACGAAAATGGCCGCGTTTGGAAATGTTCTCATTACGCCCGGTGGAATCTTTTTTACTTTATAACGGAACGCTCCCCTTCCTTATTCAGTCAAGTATTACGAAGTTTTCCTCCTTCATCGGCTGCGAAAGAAATGACTAATAAGGAACGTCACAATGATAGCAATTTATTCGCACCCGAAGTTGTTCCGTTTTAATTAAAATGTAGAGAGGAACGCATAACTTTACTGCTCCTGGACGATTAATTTTAATAGTTTCTTTATTTTTCCCGCTACTGTAAGCTACTATCAAGTCCGCAGTATTAAAATGTACGCTCAGAGAGCCTTTGCATAAAACTAGATGCATTTAAAATTAAACTTTAGGTGTTTAGGTGTCAGCACTTACTTACAGCTCATTAAAAAAATATTTGTTATGTGACAAAACATGTTTACGATTAGTTATTATTCTTAGTTATAGTAGGTATATTATTCTTGGAAATAATTAATATCAAAATATTTATAATAATTACGTTTTTGTTTATAGTGTGTTAGTCTAGAGCAGAAGCAAAGATATTGTCTAATATAAACAACATTCTACTTTACGAAAAACCTGAAATTTCAAATCACATAAGAAGGTGACAGCATGTTCTATTCGTTCTGTACCTGGAACTATACATCATCATCAACACTTACGATCCACTCAAAATCTCACATCAATACGTTCCACTGTTGGACAGAGATGTCCTTGAAGAATGCAAAAATTTAAGGTCATAGTTTGCTATCCTGACAAAGTACGGGTTAGCAGACTTCACTCGCTTTAGAGAACATTATGCAGAACTCTGACGTGAGCAGGTCTCCCTAAGATCGTGTTGCTTTTATGTTATATGTAAATAATTTTCTACCTATAATTGTGTTGCTATGCAGCAATATAGGTATAAAATATTTCGACATCTCGTTCACCCATAAGCCACGGCGCTCACTGAACATCAGATAAATGATTTGCTTATATGTAAATCGTATTGATTAAGAAAAAGAACTATTCACTTATTTACATATTTTGTTCTTATTAAAACATAGTAGTATTCCCAAATTCATTACTATACATTTTGAGCACCAAGTTTTCCTACTTCCACTTTATACTTGCAATTTACGATACGGTAAATATTATGTCCGGAATATTTCAAATGAGTTTCGCGTTAAGCGTGCACCTCGTTTACGGGAATTTCTCTAACGTGAACGTTACGTACTTAAGGATTAAAAGTATTTGACTTTTAGTGCTTGAATTTAAGATCGCGAATACGGAATCTTGGTTCCGGTAAGTGCTGGATGTCGACGGTTCTGGCGGTTTCTCGAGCTGAACGGAATTTAAACTTCGTTAATGGATTTGTTTAACGCTAATGTGCTGTTCTACAATAAAATTGAATATTTTATTTTCACAGCATAGTTACACATTACAGATGTTGCCAAATTAAACCTTCACTAATTCTTTTAAGAAAGACATAGCATGTAAATATAGCGACAGTTAACTTAACATTACATTGTCTAACAAACATTTGATACGTCTTTGGAATATCCTCTGAAGATCCAGAAATTCTCAAGCAATAAAAAGGATTTTGGGCTATACATATGTATATATATTTATAGGTTGTATCCTAAGTCACATAGTCAAACATGAAAAGAATTGTCCAAATTCTCCAAACGACCTCGGACGAATATTTAAATCTATTACTGAATGCAACTCCTCGAATATACCACAAAATGCGACGAGCTTGTTTTGAAAACATCCTCGTATGCTTAAACAGTATTGTATTGACCGTTCTCAGATAGACCAAATTATTATAAACACATATTCATAACAACATTGTGGTCCAAATTGTCTATTTTAACTGATTTTGACAGACTGGCCCGTTGGTGTAGTGGTTAGTGAACCTGACTGTTGCGCCAGCAGTCGAGGGTTCGATACCCATTTAGAATAAATATTCACGTGATGAGTATTTATTCTTTATCTGGGCGTAGAAATAAATCTATATAAGCCTATATTCATATGTCTATAATATGTAAGTTATCAGAAATATGGTTATCATAACATAAGCCCACTTGATGCTTAAGAGTACTTTGGGGCCAGATGGCCGTGTGTGAAGATGTCCCGAAATATTATTTTATATATTGTGGCTGCAACAGTAGTAGACCAGTAGTTAATTTACATACATGTATTTAATTAAATATAGCAATATTTCTAAGTTTAAAATTAACAACTTTTGAAGGAACTACTAGGAAATTTTTTTTGCCAACATTACCCCCTTTATATTACCGTTGTACCACGATTTCTAATTAGAGAAAACTAAGTAATCGCGCGTGGTTGTAGAAATAATCGTCAAACCTCGTCGGAAGTCCTACGACGAGTGGCTTAAACAGGTTGCATCTAAAATACACCCGTTGGAATTTAGGAGTGTTGAAGGTGTTGTTAGGTGGTGTGTCTTATGCATAAATAGTGCTATATTCATTTGATATTTTAGTTATAAATTCAATGTATGCATGAAATATTGGCTCCAACGTTCTGTAATAAGTCACTATCGAACTTTGCAAGATTTATGTAAGTAATTGTAGAAGTGTCAGTTTCAAAAGACCCGCATCTAAGAAGTCTAGCATACATTATATTAACCCGCGAAGTCTAGCATACATTATATTTAACTCGCCACAAATTATCGTGTTGACAAACTCACAACCATTTCCGTCAACATGATCATTTGTGTCCTAAAAGAAATGGTGAAAACATATCGACGTACGTTAGGCGGCTTTTAAAAAAGAAAAGTTCTAATTTCGTTTCTTTTTATCTTCGAGGGCAATAAATATGTCTTCCGCCCTCACACGCTCTGATACCAAAATGTTTTACCGACTACCACCTTAGGCCAATAAATTTAGGAGATTAATGATAGATACAAAATTTATTTACTTAAGTACCTGGTACCATGAAATGTAATCTGTCCTAATACGTAATAATCTCTCAAACGCCGTTTTATCTTACGAGTACCTACATACAGGCTTCGAATGAATTCGGTGAAATATTACATTAAATGCCTTAGAATATTGATGGCTTTGAAATGAAAATTATAGGTCATTGAACCCGAACAATTGGGCTGTTCATTATTTATATTGACATCTCGCTAATCTAAAGTAAGGATGCAAAATTAATGATTAAAAGGTCTGTTAATTACGTGATACCTTTTATGATAGAATATGAAATCTAATTTACGTCACTAAGATTGATTAGATTATACGGATAGAATAGAGAAGATGGAAGTAAAGAGCACAAAAAAAAAGATAAAATAAGACAAATTTTGTGGCGCGTTCCATTACATCATCACACTAGAAATATAACTTCTTCACATGAAAAGTAAGAAACCGGTTTTAGAAGATACTAGTAACTACAACAAAGTACAAAATATAAGTATTTAAAATATATCAACTCTTAAATAATAAAGACTAAAATTAAATACCAAATATTTGATATTTTATTCATGCCGCAAAAGCGGAGTAATGAAATACAGAGCAGAGATTTTCCCCACTCGAGGGACCAAACGTCAAAAAAACAGCAATGGAACCGACACGTTAAGCCACTTTCGCTACACTTATTGATTTAACAAGTTTTCCATATGCAGTCCTAACTACCCACCCTATAAGCAAAGAAACGCCATTACGAACCACGTGGGACCCCAGCCCCGGGTCCTGTGCAGCTCCCCGGGGGCCAGCTAACGCGTGGTTCCGCTGCACATTTTTACTTTGCCACTAATTGGTGCATTTGGGGAGTAAACCCCAACTCTCGAGGGAAAACAATAACAAACAGCTTTCTTCGTGTCAGTTCATTTGTGTAGATGAAACTATTACATACTTGTTACCTGCAACTTTGGTACAGCTCCCGTGAACTTAAATAAATGCTAGTAAAAACCCTATCATATATTTTCGCCTCGATTATTTATTTATCACCACATAAAATTCTATATAAATCTGTCCATTTGCTTTTGTGTGACAAATAAACGAATAAAATAATTATTTTTTGATGTCGGTACCATGTACATAATTGTGGCATATAGGTACATATTATTTTCAAAAAATATCTCATTTAAAGTTTCTACTCTCGTAACCATTTGATTGTCTGTATAGAATAGACTCATAAAAAGATTAATAATCCCTGTAATAGAGGTAACCAATGACTGTATTTATTTCGATAATTTAAGAAAATTTGATACGTAACGCGCCTCTACAATATTCCTATGAAAATTCAGAGCAAATATAAGTAATAGAAAAATTTAAAATGTTTTGCTTCTGTAAATAAGAACGAATACCGAAATTAACTGCGCTAAATAAACAATTTAAGACGACTTATATATACCATGGATATGAGTCTTGTACCAATATGAAAAATAATTGAAAAATACAAATTAATAAAATTACTTTTGCTTGTGATAAAAACATTACGAGTAAAATACAATATAAAATAATTAAATATGAAAATATCGTACGATAGAAAAATCGTAATTTCCTTATGTAAACAAGAAAGTTTCTCCGTAGTAATTATGATACTTATTACCGCTTCGCGTGTGAGTTTTTATAGTATCACTGCAGTTGTTCATACAACAAACATAACCGTAGTTCACTACGACTAAGTACGTACGTCAAATTTATTAAGATATCTTAAATCGCCACAGATTTGTCACCAATAGCTGAGAAATTAATCCTCAATCTTGGGTCATCGTAGTTCGCCAATACTCCGGTGTATGTTTCTCGCCAAAATATATTAATATGTATTCACAAGTAAGTAACAACTTCAGAATATATTATATCGCTACAGATTTATCTGCCAATAGCTGATAAAATACTCGTTCATGAATCTGTTAGCAAATTGAACGAGAAATCGCGAATGCCTGTGCCAGATGACGTAATTACGATTGGCAAGACAGTTTGATTGATTAAGATATTATAAGATCCATTCACAATGTTAGGTGCTTGTAACTATTTTGTAGGTGTAAATATATGTTAAAATTTCTTAGTGATACTAGTCAAAAGATATGATTTACAAACCAATACTTTTATCGCTCTCGTCTGTTACATATTTACGTAATTGTTTTTAAAACAGAGTTTCTAAGTTCAGCTTGATTTTCGTATCTTTTAAAATGATGTTTTATGTTTAATCTACATCAAGAAAAATACTTCTTTTTTGTAGTTGTCTCTAACCACTCCAGTACTTCGCGGTGATTAATTTTGGTTTAAAATATTTAGGTACGAGAATTAAACCTACTATTTTTCTATTCTAAGTTATTCGTTAAAATAGGGTATAAAAATGCAATATTACCCGGCAAGCACTCCGCAAATAAATAGCATGGCCACTACTCAAATACTCCTGCATCTGTTGAAAAACGTGAAGTACCGTGGAATTGGGTTTCAAAAGCCCATGAAGCCTCGAGAGGCGCACAACAAAGGGAGAACTTTAATATTATCGGATGATCCTATGTCCATTGCGTGTGCCTATCTGCAAAATTTCACGCACCCTTTGTAATAATATATCTCGGTGGGCTCTTATCTACCCTCGTGCCAATCGCTTCACTCCGGAGGCTCAAAAACGATAAAAGGGCCCACTATATCATATTGGCACTCCTGATAGAGGATCCAGTAATATTTGGCACTTCGTGAAGGATAACGGACTTTACAAAAGGGAATTGATGGATACTCGCCGCAAGTAAGTTGGAATGTAGAAATACCCTTGGCATGATACGCAGATTTTACGGACCGACAATATCGGCGATTCAAAGCTGATCCATCTAGCAGAATTCTATTTAATAATTTTTTTATCACGGCATACATTCATATAATATGTAGTTACATATATGTAGTTATAAAAGCTACAATTTTGTTCCTTGTGCTGGCCGCTGATGTTCCCTAATGCTCACTAATGTGTCGTGTATCTACGTCTTTTGAACACACCCTGCAATTGAGACCCTCTGTGTTGCGTAAATGCTTTACACAATAGACAAGCTCAACATATATTACCAAAATTTCTACCGATTACCGTTTAGCGTTGTGAAAAACTTTAACATATACTTATTTATATCAGGTCAAAGTGAAATGTGAAAATCAGTGTTCATTTAATAATCGTTGAGGTGTAAATGTAAAGAAAACAGTGACTCGCTAATTCGCCCCCGCCCAGTGAGGTCACCGGGCGCGGCCGCTGATGAGCCGAGGCCTTTATCGCGAGGAGAATATTTATACAAGAATATTTTGCTCCCTTATTTGGGTGTGCTTAAATAAACATACATGCAATTTTCTTAAGCTGAAATTCTGCAAACTTAGACCTTAATATTAAACAAGGCGAAAAGAGGTTTAAATATACAAATCAATGATAAAGGTATTAGAATATAGAGCATAAAGCTACGATGGTATGAATTATTAAATCCGACGCCTATACGGCGAACTAACGCCACACGCGTTGCATGCAAATAATATGTAAAAAAAAAGAACGTCTGCATAAAATACAAAGGCTTTTTCTCTGTGCTTTAGCTATAAATATAGTTTTACGTTTAATTTTAATAACTGCAGAACTCATAAGTTTCTTACTCGGTCAATGTGGTACACTACTTCCGTCGTGACCACGATATAACTGGATTATATGTTAGCATATTTCAATTTTTTTTTTCCTAGCAATCCTTTTCTGTCCTAGCAATTTTGCTTAGCTCATTGATTTATTTACTTAACTGAAACACGCTCAAGTAAATTGATTAATGACTCCGTTAAACACATATAACCAGATGAGATTTAAGTTTAGTGTACACTATTTTTAGTGACTTGTCACCATGAATATCATGTTTCTATAGAGTTAATGGCATTTTTATAGTAGATACCTATCATAAAAATGTGTATAATATTTCTGCTCAGAGTTTTGTGTTTGTATTATTTTAGTTATCCAAAAAACATTTAAAAAATCTTATATAAGTTCAATAATATTCATACTTAGCTTCGCGTCAGTTCCACAGGGTAGAAACCTACGAGAGCAGGTCTGCACGGGTAGAAATATTTGGCACTCCGTGCTGTCTGCCTACTCCTTAAAAATGCATTTTCCTTTGCCAAAGATATTACAGAAAAATAATTAGTATTATTTTCAGATCATAATTACTTTTAACGTTACAATGTGAATTGTTAAGTCTAGAGCCTTTTACAAAAGGCGTTGAACAGAACACACATAATTTAAACATCGCAAAAATGTTACATGTCACGGCAGATCGACCTACAAAGCCGAATATCGTTTGGGAGAAATACATAGACACACCGATGGATGGTAAACATGATTTTCTAACACACTGTTCATATCGTAACGTTTCTTTATCATGTCTACAAACAAAATTAAATCTTAAATATAGAAATATAGATAAATAAGATTTCATATTGTGTCTTTTTTACTACATTGCGCTGCGTGTTTAAGTAGTCGCCTAAATTACCATATTCCGTATCATTATTTCGTGAAACGATGAACAAATAACGTTTCATGGCTTTTCGAACTGGCATTTATGGCTTTTTTGCATCATAAAGCCATCCACGGCTTTCATAAGTTCAAAACCATTCGCGTGTCGTTACCGTCGACAGCCACGCGACTGACTCGTGTTGTACGAACATCAATCCTTTGCGTGTTATTTCATTGTAATGCGATTTACGAAACCATAATGACCTTACAATAGCCAGCTTAATCCGACTGTAATGTAAACAGGAACGATTCAATATCAAAACGGCGATTATTTTTGTGATATAGTATATGACTAAGTGGTTTTCGTTTATTCGAAATTCAGAAGCGTTAAAATACCGCCAGATATTCGTTATCAAAGGCGTCTTTTGATAGGGTTTTATGTATGAAAACTTCGACACATTCGAACCTCACTTAGCAATATTTTAGAAAGTAATAATAATAATAATACAATATGCGTTTAAAATTTCAGTAAAAACGAAGGATATTTAAATTACAATCTGGTTTTTTAAGTAACAGTTAATTTGTATGAAATGTATCGGAGTTTCTTAGTCAATTAATCATAATACGTATTAAAATGCATATTTATTTCCACGACACATGATTTATAAGTCTGTCACCGGTACACAGTGAGCTGGCTTATTGATTTTCATTGGCGGCTCGGCTGCTCGTTAAAACAAAACACTGGCGTTACGATATAATTAACGGTATAATTTACAACGGCAACGTATCGCAAACACGTTGCTCCAGTGAAAATAAAATTAGTTCTCCACCTTCATGTTGACCACGCGACCTTATAAATAGTCATCTTTATGCCTTGTCACATAATTATTGCCTTTGTTTCACTGTGTTAGAAAATTTTTTGAAAATTTAATTGAAATATTTCACGAACTTCTCAATTAGATTTTATTTGTGTGGACATATCTAATGTTGTTCAGCAGAATATATTCGCATACGCCTTGTCGATGTTACGTTTGAATCTAGTATGCTTAATAAGTAATATATGATTTTCCTCATAAGTACCTGCTGAATAAGAAACGATGGGTGTGATTACGAAAAAATATTTGCTACCAAATTAATATAGAAAAGAAATACCAAAACAAAAGTTATAACAAAAGCCAATATTTAATTATTTTATTCAGAAAAAATTGAGTACCTACTTATATTGTACAAAAAAATTCTGTTAAATAAAAATACCGGTCATTGGACTACAAATGGGCATATGTAACTTCACAATTCCATAGGCTCTAGGCAACGATTACCATTTTTCATGACGCGAACCCATTCATTCCTTTTCTCCCTTGGCTATAAAAATACAGCGAAATACACGCTGTGAATAATGAACTAGGGTTCATTCAAACATACCATCACGCTACCTAGACTGTGGTAGTTCACCAACAGTAAACTTCAAAAGAGGTAGGTGCCTACTAAACACACATACATTTATGTGCAACCAGTACAACACACACAAAACGCGTGAACTGTAATATCTATAATCATCGAATTCCTCAATATTATATCTTACAATTACAAAACTTTGTTTAAGATTGAAACTTACAAATAATTTCCATAATTATTATTTCAAATATTTTTCTGTAAATGAAATTATTTTAACGTAGGTAATTCACATATAGGTACAGTAATGAACACTGATATAATGGAGAAGTAACTTAAATGGTAATAACATTTATAACGAAATATCTCTAGTAATCTAAGAGTATTTCAGTTCGTCCAAGTGTAATCTTAGGGTAGAATCGCACTAAACATTCAGTTGGTTTTATCCAGTACCTATTCTCATCAGTACTGAAAAATTGTTTCTTTCTCTTTTATTAGTCTTGCGGTTCGTATAAATGAAGACTGAAGGATTGTTTGTTCAGATATATTTTTTGTTGTAGAAAAACTTTTATCGGGTCGTAGTTTATAAGTAAATATGGGAAAGAAATATATGAGGTGCTTAATTAAAAACACAAGTCTTTTCTGTAAATTACAAAGTCGTGAGCAATCTCTTAGGCGTTTCACTGTTAAGCACAGGTCTCCTATTGGAATGAGAAGGGTCAATGTCATAGTCTGACACGCTGGCCAAGTGCGAACATGTACACTTCACGTCCCATAAGCGATATTGTCGAAAGTATATTGTTGAAATATTGCTAAGATATCGTACGTACGTTTCCTCGCGATATTTCTTTAAACGTCACAATTTAGCTGTTTTAAGAAGCATGTTCGTAGTATAAAATTATCTTTAGTTGTATTCGGTTTATGAAATTAATTTATGAAACAGTTAAACTACAAAATCTATTATTAATAATATTCCCAATAAATGAAATATGAAAAAGTGCACTAAGGTTTATATATAGGTATACGATACTAGCTGTTCCCGCGACTTCGTTCGCATGGGAGTCAGTTTTATTTCTAAAATTAAAGTAGCTTAAGTTATTCCTTATATCTAATATGAACGATCTGCCAGTGAAAGTTCAAATCGGTCCAGCCGTTCCAGACATTAACCGGAACAAACATATACATATACATATATGCATTTAGTAAAAAGCGGTTATTTTATTAGTAAAAACAGACACTCCCATTTTATGTATTTGCATAGATAAAAACGTCATAAAATTGTGCAGATCTAATATCAAACACTACACATTTTGTATGAAAACAAAGATATACTTACGACGCAAAAAACATACATAGGTAGAAAAATAACAAGTTACTCATCCCATATGGCGCGGCTCGTCTTCGACCCCTTTTTATTTGAAGACAAGTATAATTATATGCTATGCTGCTTATTAGAGGCTATGATTTATTTAATGGTCGCTATAAAAACTCTACCCTAGTTGGACTGTCGAGTAGGCAAAAACGTTAAACGGCTGTCACTCAATGTCACCGAATTCGGCACGTGAATGGGGGTCGCATAAAACATATTGGACTCCCTTTTTTGCTGTCATTTACTTTAGACTATATACATTGCGTAGTATATCCGTGTTTCCCTATAAATTTCAAGGCAACACTTAACAAGCTGTTTTTGATATATGGCAACTATCATGCAAAATAACACACATGATTATAAATGTACCGGCTCAACTCACGTACGTTTTTTCGGGGTGGCCCGACAGTCTCCGCCGCGAACTCGCTGCAAGCGCCGGGAGCTCATAAGGAAGGACCTCGTACAGGTCCGAAACTAGTCGG
>DWDT01002699.1:0-13338 GCA_018245595.1 Microceris scylla | reverse complement strand
TAGTTCATGGGACTTTAACGTAACCGGAGAATCGTGGGAGTGTACTACACTCCTCTGCCTACCCCTTCGGGGCTTACAGGCGTGATGTTACGTTATTTTTGTTACGTTTTTATGTTACATTTTCTAATTGTTAAGCTATTCGTCTGTTTCTTGTCTCAATTGGTTCGTGTATAGTTCGTAGGCGTTTTAAATTTTTACAATAAATATTTACGTATATAAAACTATTCAGCTTAAATTTCGTACATATGCAATTTTGAACAGCATGACACTTGTTAAAATTAAGATTCTTGTTGTGGCTTCTTATAATCAGGTTACTCTTGTGATAATCATAAAATTTATAACGTTAACATGAGAGGTGATCGGTTTAGCAAAAAACTAAGTGTGGACAATAGAGGCAGACATGATGATAATGATATTTTTATGACTACCTGGTACATAAAAGATTATTTATAAGTGTTATTAACAGATAGAAAAATGTAATGTAATTATATTTGTATTTATAGTTCTGGATGTGTTGCTAAGCAGTAGTTATACCCATCCAGCTGTTTCGAGGAAGTTTTTATATCATGTAGAAACGTAAAGAGCAATAAACGGTACGATATTCTATGGCACAAGCTTTATATTAGACCAGATGCGCAAAGTAATTTGAATGTAATGCTATTTAATTGAAGGCGGGAGGACCGGTGTGTGGTATAAAAAATATTTTTCATGTAATAGTGTATGAAAGTTGCATTATTTACTTTTGAACGATTGGCGCAGTTTGTGCTTTATATACGCGTAGATAGTTGAATCTATGCACGTTTTTACAGAAATAGTACCTACCACCTATTATTGTAATATTAACCGTGAAGCAATTATTATTAGAACGATATGTTTGTTAGTCTGATGAGTGTGGATACCGACTTACGTTTATATTGAAGGCTTATCATCTCATTCCCCAGCAGTAGCTACGGGTCTGTGATTAGTTTCGAATTTGACAAATGATCCATTTCTAATTACGCTCATATTTTGGAATTGGTCTTATGCTAGAAAAAGTCCTATTTCTGCGATTCCGTTACTAATTAATGTTCACTTACTGTCTTATTAACATTAACGATAACTAACACTGACAGTCCTACCAAGGTGTAGGACTGTCAGTGTCAATCTTGTTCGAGGTAGGTTGCAGATACTATAGGCGGTAACTGCTTCCTGTGACTGCTGGCTGCGCGTTTGCCATTCATATAAGAAGTCCAAAAGATTTGTCTATTGTCAGACGTCGCCAAATGGACGCTTGTTTCTAGGACCACCGTATCTCTACTTTGATTTAATTAATATTATAAGTTCATATTTAAATATTGATACGAAATTTACGGTTATTTATTTGTAAGGTGATTTTCAATTGTAAATACTGATTAGTTACGAAGTTTCATTGTTAGTTTTCTGTTACAATTTTGTATTAATACCTTAAATACATCGTAAAATAAGTATTGAAATAGCATTTTTACTCCTTTTATTACAGGCACATAGTACCTTTTAATATCCTTGACATTTACTCGAAAAAAATTTGTGAATAATATTTTAAGAGACGCTTAGTAAGAAATGGTAAGGGTAGTTAAATAAAACGCAAATTCAATGATTCATTTATTGATCTTCTTTAAGAATAGATAAGCCAAAATATTTAGATCAAAACATGTCAAGTGGCAGAGTCCAAAGATCGCTTGTACACATTACACGATACATTTTATAAGATTAATATTATGGATCTGACGCAAGTTACAACTATGTAAGTATATAGATATTACCCTTAAAATCTCTTAAGCTACTTGTGAAAAGGTAGATAATAGCAAGAATTACATCTCTACTGGACTAATTTTTAACATGCCCCTAAATGTAACTGTGAAGACGATACTGTGTCGTGTGCTGGTGTATATTAGATTTGGCGATGGAAACACTAGAAAGGAATAGTGCACAACTTCTGACAAATACAGGCTTTATAGACAAAATATGTTCTTTTCTTTTTTTAATTGATGGCAGTTGATTTCTATATCATAACATTTCAAACTTAATGCTAATGACATTTAATATTTCCTTGACTACAGCTGTTCCAAAACACCGTTGACATGTGCATGTGGTATGATTATTGCTTATTTCCAACTGACGAGTACATGTTAATGTACTCAATGTCTTATCTTTATTCTAAACTTGCCACACTTTCAATTAAGCGTCGTAAAATCTTTTAAAAATGTCCAAGCATTGTGTATTTACATGAATACATTGCTTCTAATTATTTATGATTCGTTGTATCCGGAGCCCGCATTTGACAAAAGTTATTTACACGAATAGGTACATACACAACATCGAAGAGAAGAAACTTACAAAACTACAGTAATCGATATGATCTCACCTCCTAGTGGACTTGAAAGAGAACAATCTCGTAAAATTTGAAAACTGTGAAGTTGAAATATATAATGGTCTTATATTCTAGAAGAATAAAATGACTAGAATCTTCCAGATCTACTGGTTAAACTATTGTATCATAAACGACTGACACAATCTAACATTAATTAATCACATAATTCTGATATGTCTGGATTACCACGGAGCACCCGTTGCTGATATGTTCCGTAGACGCCTAAGTTGCTAAAAGGGTCTAAAAATGTTTCATAAACACTAAATACCGATCATATTAAAATAATTGTACTTTATCTGCTACAGGTTATATTTATCTCTAACAATAATATATCTACGTTACAATGATATGTATTCATGGTCCTACTCTGGATTTTTCCAAAAGCCAGATATAAAGCGCATGCATTCTTTAAATGTTTCTTAACACATAGTTCTCTACCTAATAAGGGTCAATTTCTAGGAGAAATTGACCCCCTTTAGCTTTATATCTCGCTTAGTACGGACACTTTTCAATTACGGAGTCGCCTCTGATCATGTCGTTGCCGTTCGTTGTGAGTGGAAATTTCAAATTAGCTTACCAAAGGGGGCGACATTCAATCATTCATTCGAATACAAGTTATGAATGGGGCCATGGGTCAAGTGATATCGCAGTGAATTCCTTTAAGTCCAGCATCATTACAGTAATCTCCAAGAAAGTTTAAAATCGTTGGAAGAAAAGTTAATTCAGATATGTCCCTCCCAGCCAGAGTACAAAATAAATGAAAAATGTACGTCTGCTACTTGGCAAACATCAAAATATACGTGAATGAAGAAAGACTATAATTTTTAAAAATTATATAATAATAAAAATACTGTTGATGCTGTCTCATAAAACGTTTTCATTGTTCTCACTTTCCCATGACGTAGACGCGAGTGTTTTTTTCCCGGACATAACTTGTAGAATTGTCAAAAGATTTAAAAACCATTGGCAAATATGAGTTCAACTAAGAAAGCCGTATAAAAAAAGTAGTTTATTCCTTCTATTATAACGAAGACAGAAAAATTATTATCGATTATGTGGGTAATCCGAGGATTATTAAAATGTTAAGGAAGAACAATACGTTTAACCAGATCAAGTCCACGTGGCCGGTTGTGGAAGTCGACCAGGTAGAAACGAATGCTTTTTATCGAAAGTCAAATGTACAATCACACACGCATACTCACAAGGGGATATGTAAGGGAATTGTACGCTCAGTTTCTCTTATACTTGATAGAGTCGTAGGGAAGGTAGCTGTAGAACGCGGAGCTTATAGGAGCAAATGGGACGACATGGTAATAAACAGAGGCTGACTCCGGCGCTATTCAGTCAAGAAAACCGGTGTTCACCAGCTTCTCGAGGAAGAACTTGACGTCGCCGAGTTCGCTGTCCTTGATACCGAGGGATTTCAGCATACCGAGATCGCCATTCTCCACAGCCATGAAGACAGAACGGAGATGTTCTAGGTCAGAACGCATGAGATGTAGAGCGGCACCGAAATCCTCAATGGTTTGAGATTCTGAAAAATAAGTAAGTAAAGATTATTAAACTTCTTCCGCATTCTTGCCTTTGTTTTATATGAAGATAATTAAAAATAAATATGTTGTAGTCCCTAAAGACCACTAACGCTCATAGGTTGTTCGCATCCTATGTCGAAAATAATTAAGGCAACAGTATTGTTAGTGTGAGTTGGCTTAGTTAAATGGTGAATGTTAATTAAGAAACGCTTAGTAATAACATTAGAAACTGTAGTTAGTAATGGTCAATATCTGTCTTATTCGAGGCCAATCTCTGCTATTTCTGAGGATCGAAATCATTTCTTATTAACCTCTAGTAAACATCTGGATCGGCAGTCAGTATGAATCAGGTATGTTGTATATGAGTTGATTGTTTAAAAAAACTTTATTTTACCAGACAGGGCAATGGCAACTTTTTCTACGCCACCTAGAGGCTCTAGGGCATCTCTGGCCTTGTTTCCGAACAGCTTCTCCAGATAATTGGGACCGTGAGACGCCAGCAGCGACTGCAGAAACGATGCAGTTTCCTCTACGGGCGGTCTTTTAGCTGAAATTGAGAAAAAACGTGTTTTATTTACTTAGGTATTAGGGTACTTGAAAATTATCTGATAACAAGTATTGTTAGTATCCTTCTTAACATATAGTCAAAATAACTAGCGAATTTGCTAGTACGAGTCCACGAACAACATGTTTTTAAAATACGTAGCATTAAAGTTAGTAAAACGGTGCTTATAACTCATGAGTATATGTGATAACAATCTCAAAATGTGGTAGTGTCAGTTACAATGTTTACCATATGTATGATAATATATAGGTAAATTCGCGTAAAATACAAATTAAATGAATTTGTTTTAGATACAGTATTTTTTTTTAATTAATATTAGTATATAGGTACTTATTCAATACACGTGTATTGAATTTTTTTATTTTTTTTTCAACCCATTACAATTCCACTGTTGGAATACGGGTCTTCTCTCATATTAAGAGGGTTAAAGCCGTAGTCTACCACGCTGGCCAAGTGCGGGTTGGCAGACTTCACACACCTTAAAAAATATTTTTTTTTTAATAAATTCTAAGGTGTGGAGGTTTCCTCGCGATGTTTTCCTTCAACGTTAGCAAGTGATATTTAAATTTAAAACGCACTTTTGTAAAGAGGTGCGGGCCATGGGTTTGAACCCGGCACCCCCGGAGTGAGGGGCTGAATTCTTAACCACTAGGCTATCACTATTGAAATTATTACATACTTATTCATATACTTATTATATTATATCATATTAATATATTATATTATATACTTATTCAATACACGTGTATTGAATAAGTATATAACGTTAAGTTTAAATATCACTTGCTATCATCTTAGAAAAAAAATTTCTAAGGTGTGTTAAAGTCTGCCAACCCGCACTTGGCCAGCGTGGCAGTCTACGGCCTTAACCCGCTCAATATGAGAGGAGACCCGTATTCCAGCAGTGGAATAATAATGGGTTGAAAAAAAAAAAAAAAAAAAAAAAAAAAATATTTTAAATACCGTCGCTTTCTTCTCGAAGAATTTAAAAAGAGTAATGACGGCCTATCCTTATATTAGTTTCAGTAAGCATAAGCCAAAGGCTTTTAGAATTCTGCAAAACCATGCAAATGAATGTAAAGGAGTGGCCCATAAATCTAAGGTCCCTAATTGAAAATAATTCAATAAGATATCAGATTCTTTGTTTTTTTTGTTTTATATGTAATGTATTTGGTGCAATTTCAATTCAAAAGGGCAATGCTACCAGAATTTTTAGAACCATGCCTCACATGGACACTTTACATGAAATATTTTTTCTATGGTTTCCTTTTTTAATTATCAACATGTTAAGAAGTATTTTATTTATTTATTTTTATTTCATTAATTATGTCACCAACATTCTGTACACTATTGCATATTGTTGTAGTTATCGTTGCAAAAGTGAGTTTGTTCGCGTTAAGTGCCTGAACAGTTACAGACGAAAACATAATATGTATAATAATGTTACACTAACATTATATTACACTACCCTATATTTACAACTTGTTTGCTAGAAATGGGAACACAATAAGAAAGACCGCACGATTCTCATTGCGTTAAAGGCCGTGTAACACTTGGGCTATGTTTCGTAGCAGAAGTAAACCTGAATTACCACAGATCAAGTTTAATCTTGACCTAAAATTCGCACAGAGTACAAACTTAGCTCAGGGTTGAATCATTGACACTTTTTAGCTCCTTTATAATACAATTATTTGTATAATATGTCGTGTACAGCTTAAATTGGGCAGCCATATGGCGCTAAGGCCGCGTCCATATCTGGCCGGCCTCGCCACCCTGCCGCCCTTGCCCTGCATAGCAATCAGTACGCGCCCTTATATGGTCTTCTCTCGACCACTGTACCACTACCAATCCATTAACTAAATACATTAATGTGAGATCTGCGACAACTGAACGCATAATACTGGAAATTACCTCCTTGTTTGGTGGGAAATAAAAATACTTTTGGAATTATAAGGATTGTTATGGAAACTACTATAGGCATCTGTTATTATTGCTATAATTACTGCCATATTATTTTCAAACGTTCTATAATCTATATCAACTTCCATTTCAACAAATACATGATATAGTACTCATGGTACTTTCGGAAAAAAACAAACTATGAATATGAAAGAGGTTTGCACTTTACAACACGTACATGAGAAGCAAAGCTGATATGTTAAAATTTTATTGTAATACTCACGAAACACAATTTTAAAACACAATTAAGATTCACGAGCACTGCTAGGTTGCGTCAGATTGGTATAAAAGCTAAACGGGTCTATCAAGTCCCTAGTCAATGAGTAACATCCGTTAATGGGCGTCTGTCAGGCGCCTTACATCTCACCTAATGGTGCTCAAGGCGTGGAGTAAAACAAGTACTTAGAACGTATAATTGTCAGATAACACACAAGTTAACGAAACAACTAATGTCCCAACTAATTGCTTTCCGCGCCTCCAATGACTAAGTTTTTTTTAGTTTCATTATTTCTCACGTAAATGTTAAGTGTCTGGTACGTTTACGCTAATTTTATGTATTTGCAACATTTCCCCTGTCAAACTTTCCTTTACTTTCTTTGTTCTTTGCCTATCCTCTGAGAGACCTGGCAGGATGGTATAATAATGGTAATTTTCTTGTTGATAAAATTTGATATTGGCTTGATACGGGCCAGCAAAGGGATTTGGACAACGTAGTGTCTAATCCTTCTATAGGAATGTTTCGAATAGTTATAATTACGGACCAAGAGTACATAGTCCAGTTACGAAATACGTGAAGTACGGACATGGTCGGATAATTTCGTTACCAGGCAAATATCTTGAATCATAATATGACTATAGATTATGTCATGTTCCTTACGAATTTGTGCCGTAATAGATTAAGATTATATACGTTTAACTTAGTCAACTTTATTCCAAAACCATGTCATACTTTATTCAAATGTGATTTTAGACTATTAAAACAATACGGGAAGAAAATTACGGAGAATTTATGAATAGACCGATAGAGAATTCAGTACTTTAAAAATATACAACTTACAACCATTACCTATGCGCGATTTTCGATACTTTTCCCACATGTCTCCATCTGTGAATCACAATAGCGATACCTCTTGCTTATTGTACATTTTGTTATATGTACAATTACGATCCATTTAATTATATGTACAATTATGCTAGCTGTCCGTTTCCGTGATTTCGCATACAATATTCGGCGGCGCGGCGGTCGCAGATTTTATCACCTCTCTGTTTTTAGTCATCACGCATTAATTAGAATGAAATGTTGCAAGAATGAAACCTTATTGTGAACAAGCAAAACGTACCAAAGTTTTCGGACGCGGTGCAATAAACTTTAACTCGAGAGGTGTTAATTTGCGAAAGGTTAAGGTACAGAAGTCACATTGATACAAGTTACTGTATTCCTTATTATACATTCACACCAAAAAATGTGTGAGTCAGTCTTATTGTTTTCAGTTAAAGTCAATTTGATTCATAAAGAAAGATTCTCAATGTCAATAACCTAACCCACGGTACGGAAGACGTTGCGTTTATGGAGAAGAAAGAACCTCCGCAAAAAATACTGCGACAAGATATATTCTCCAAACATAGCATTGCAAGCATCTTAAATATTATTCATATATGATTTTGTAGCGTCACATACGCACACACACATCTGTTACACACGGGTTATCATAATATAAGTGGATTTAAATTTGTTTCATACTTTAACAGTATAATTTGCAACAACACATTAGTAATGCATTTTATGTTAACACAGATTAATGGCAAGACAATGCTATTAACTCTGGTGAGGTCTTCTAACTTTGATGACATATTATTAAGGAAGAAAATACATCTAACTAATGTACTTTAACTGTTAGATATGATATTATTTTAGCCCTATTCTAAAAATGTTCTGATAGGGGAGTAGTCAGTAGTCTTACAGAAACCGGCGTGCCTATGTGTAAAAATAGAGTTTGGCCCTGTGCGACTGGTACTCTGCCTACTCTGTAGAGGCCAGGCGTGACGACATAATAATAGAGTATGTAATATTAACAAAAAATATCCGAAAAAGTCATTTTCAAGAGCTTCTTTTACAAGTTATCTCAACTATAGCCACGAGCAAGTCCTTTATGCATTGCAACATTAGGGAAGTTAATAATCGTACTTTAAAATCATTATTTATGTCTGTCTTCTCACATTACACAACGATCAGGAATCTCAAATAAAACGAGCGCACACAATGAAGTCATGATGTACCCGAGGGCCAATCGTCAAAAAATGATTCATTTAGCAAAAATGTTCCTTTTGTAGTTCACAAGACGACATAATTAAGAGAAAATTTATATTCGCTCGATATATTTATATCCGTTTGTCGTTAAATGTGTTATTCATTTAACGAGAAACAAGTTGCACGGCGACCACAACACACACATTTTTTAATTAAAATATTACTGTTTGTTTTTGTAACGCTAGTCATATGATGATATTTCAGGTACATTACACTTTTTTAAATTGAAGAACAAGTCTATAACGAAATAATTCGACTGTCTCTGCCGCGACCTCGCTGCAAACGGTGGGAGCTCATGAGGAAGGATCTTGTAGGTACAGGCCCGAAGTTAGTCAGGCCATCCCGAAAAACGCAGGTGAGTTAAGCCGGTACATATGTATATGTACATAATATAATCATGTGAAATAATTCGACTTAAAATGTTATCAACAATGATTTATGTATTTAACAATGTATGATTCATTCATTCATTTTAATCAATTAATCTACTTTGTGTCGGAAAATGGTATTTAGTTCAGTGCAATTAATTATAATCGATTCGAATCTGTCGACTTTTGGGCAAGTCGTATTTCGACGGAATACCTATTGATCCCATAACCACGACAGTGAGTCATTAGACAAATTGGAGTTATAAAAGGCGGGAGGGCCACAAAAAGCATAAAACAATTGGCATATAAGGGTGAATTTACAAGAAGGCTTCGTCGCGGTGGGTATGCACACGCGAGTCGCTTGCTTTCGTAAGCCTAGAACCCGCTGCGCAGCGCTCAAAGAATTGTGGCCGCCCATTCATACCTACCAACGTCAAAACTCTCTGAGATCATAACAATATCTACGGAGAGCTTTCAATTCTTCAAAATGAAATCTGTAAATTTAAATATTGAAACCTGTTAATTTAAATTTGGAATAATATGTATGTGGAGACAGCTAATTTCACCGTAACTACAGTAGTCGCGCTATAGCCGTTTGGTCGTAAGTATAAATGATTGCTCTAATTCAGTTTGTATAGGAATTTTACAATATCAATTACATTAATATCACATTAGTTTGCAGGTTTTTAGAGCACTTTGCTCATTTGATAACTATAGCTATAAAATGCATATTACCCGGTTAAATATTTTGTGTTGTTAACCCAATTTTACAATGACTTGTAACGAATTTATTTCGCTGTGTTATTGTGGAATAAAATTCAGTTAAATCAGAAATACTTCTGTTATATGTTGATTATTGATTCCAGTCTTAGTAGCACTTACTTTCAATTTGTGCCTGGTGAAAGGCATTAGGCACCTTGCTCCACGGCGAGACGTATGTACATATTACATAACTGGGTAATCACGGGAGTGTACTACACTCCTCTGCGTACACCTTCGGGGGATTATATGCGTGATGTTACAGGTACGTTGATATAAGATTCAATCCTTGTACGATAAATTGCAAGTGTTTTTAAGTCTCGTTTGGACATTTTCTCGCGTCTGTTATGTACTTGATCTGTGTAAACTGGAAGGCAGTCGTGGTCACGACGTTATATAACACGTAAGGATATAATTGGCGTTGTCTCGTCACTGAGCTGAGACCGTAGCGGCACCATATATACTTGATAAAAAATGGGGACATTGCATATAAAATACGACATTTTTTATTATTGTATGATAGTCTAGCGTTTGGCCGCCACCTCAATTGATGGAAAGCGCAGATGCGTCTTAAGGTGGAGCACCAATGCCTAGGAAGAGCCTATCTACCCTTATTTTGTAGAGTTGAAGTTGATTATATAAAAAAATCAATGAACACTTTCTTTGTCAGGAGATTAATAAACTGTTTGTATCTCAAATATACTAATAAAATTGTTAACTGGTTGTATTATAAAAAAAATATTAGCTTTTCATGACAGTTGTTTTGACCTTGTCATAAAACTAGTAATTTCAATAACAAATTCTGAAAGAATTGAGGGACTTCTCAAATTGCAGCTTCGCTTGGTCACACGAGCAATAAGGCACGTTACACACGCGGCAGCCGACACGCGCCATCGCGCCTCGCTGCTCGCGGAGGTTACCGCGACACAATATGACTAACCAATGTTAATATATCTGGAATAAAAATAGATATATTATATTTAAAATCAATCTATTCTTATCGCCTACCAGTTTTTAATATTCTAACGTCGTATATATAAAACTTGCTTTACTCCATTAGAGTCCATCAGGTATATCAAGTTTCATTAATCTTTAAGAAGTGTGATGTATTTACGAGTATGTGTCACTCTAAATGGTTACGATAACGTTTTTGAGTGAAGATAAAAGTGCACTTCGTAATAAATATAAATTTCTTCCCTACTATTTGGTCTTGTGGTAATGGTGACCGCCAAATATTTTTTTACAAATTTTTATGATAACTATACAAGGCAGGTTCGGTTTGTTTAAGCTTGTTTCCTTAAATTTAGTTCATAATAAGTTAATAAATGTTTAAAGTTGCGTAGGAAGGCCTCCAACTAGGTAGAGCGACAATATACACAAAATGGCTGGAAGTGGTTAGGAACGAAGCGCTGAAGTGGTGATATAGGAAGGGTCTATATCCTGCACTGAATAGTGAGGAGCTGCTCACGATATATGTAATATTTACTTATACAGTGACATTTACGAAATATACTTATAGACAACGATATATACTTGAATAAAACAATACACGCTTTGTCGAGCTATTTGCGGTGGTTAACCCGCTTTTCCTCTAAACACTTAAGTGCCGTTAGCATCAATCGATCATGGAAGAGGATGTGCGGCACACGAGTGACATAAAAGGGAAAATCGGGGTGAATTCCACAAACTTTCACTATCCCACACGGATGAAGGAGATGTCATAGCTATTCCAGTCGTGACGCCAACTTGCCAACTTGATATTCAGGCTGCGTGGTACTTCATTGAGCCCGCGGAAAGTGAGTGAGTATCGTCGTCGCCGACACGGATATGGGAAATGTATACAGAAACGTTCCAAAAGGTGTGACGCTGCTGACGGGCTTTTATTTCTTTATAGACGTTCCGTGATGATTCCGCCTACCACAAAAAACCTTTAGTGTCTCTAAATAAATGTCCTAGTATTGACTCTTTTATTACTATTTTCATTCGGATTTACAAGTAATAAAAGATGTGCGCGTCATACGTATTGCATTTATAATTTAGATGTAGAGGACACCAAATGATAAATGGTCAGAGTCAATATTTACATTTAAGGTCTTTTATTTAACATATACCTACATTACTAATTATGATAAGGTAATGCAAAAAATTAAAACAATTTAATGCAGCGCAAAAGTATGAATTATTATTTATCATTCATACGATTAGGGAAAAAGATAGACAAATAATTCGGTAAATAACGTAAAATTGAAGAGGAGGTTTACGTAAGGATGTAGCGAAACCAATTTATGAGACAAATCTGTAAATTTTAAGACGCATTTGATAAGGATTACGTCAACGTCAGATTACCGGATGACATTTCGCGAGGACGCGGGACGAATGAGAGCAGCCTGTTCGGATCTCAACAGTTGGATTATTTGCCGAGTGTAATATAAATGTACACTACCGTTCAAAATTATTTGTCCACTTAGTATAATGCTAAAAGTTTGAATGAATAAAACATAATAATAATTTAGCAGTTTATTGTACATTTTTTATACATAATAACTAAACAGTTTTTAAGTTTTGAACTCATCATATGTACGTACGTATCCGGTATCTGCACAGTACAATTATATGTATTATACCAAATGTAGCAAAGTAATAGAGCCTGTAATACATTGTCTTTTTTGCATATTTTTAAACAGCCAATGCCGTTTTGAAATTTAATTGCTTAATCGGACGGTATTCATTGCTGTAAAAATCTCTTTGATACATCCAATTACAGTAAATTAACCTGATATTACTTTGCAACAATTCGCAAGCACGTTGTAAGATGGTGTACACTTTCTCTTTTATAAGTCCAACTTTTACAAAATGTGCACAATTAAATGAAATTTCTTTTGCGTTCGACTCAATAGGCATATTGTGAAATTTGAATAGGAGCATCATGGCGACGTGGACGTCAGTGAGTCTGAGTCATGACTACTGAGACTCAATAGTCAATTGTGACCGATCGATTGTACGCTAATTTCTATAGACATAGAAATGATAATTCAGTATGATTATTACTGTAGGTACTATGTGAAAAACGCAATGAGCAACGGGTAATTAGCAAGTTAACAAACATATTTATATACCTACCTTCCAAAGTGCAAGAAGAGAAAATAGCGTACGAAAAATTGTACGATATCATCGAGATTCATGACCAAATAACGCTTTGTTGCTTATAATTGACTAATTATAAGTAAAGAAGCGCTGGAGTCGGTGTCGACTGTAACTCGATTCTCAGTCGATACCAAAATCGTAACCGATTATTCGGCTCATCTATTAATTTCAGCCAAAATCGAACCTCGCTTCGGTGCTTCGGTAGAAATTTGATGAAATTTGTATTTTCTCGAGTATGCGATTGATTGGTGCATTTTGATTTATTTAAGACAGTCATTACATTAATATTGGATTTTTAAAATACGCTCATTAAT
>DWDT01002698.1:0-13338 GCA_018245595.1 Microceris scylla | reverse complement strand
AACTATGGCCATAACCCTCTCAATATGAGAGGAGACCCATATTCCAACAGTGGAATTATAATGGGTCGATTATAAATAAGAAATAAAAATACTTAAGCATGATGCTTACATATTACGAAATTCTTTATTAGTAATTTAAATGCTATTAGGTTTCATAAGAACACACACCGGTGTCGTCGCACCGACGGGAATTAGGGCTAAGGCAGTGCCGTCATAGAACTTAATAAATCAATATTCTCCGCGCCTTTTAATTTTATGCGGATATTACATAGCTTTGCATTTATTTTTATCCGTACTGCTTTATTTAATTTATTTTTAAAGATGTCTACAGCAGTATTGCCCCAACATTTTAGACATTACAGACATTTTAAAGTAGTTGTAGTTACCTACTTTCGTTTCGTTTTATGTTCAGAGATTGCGTTGCGTTGCGACATTTTTACAACCTTTTAATATAGAGTTCGATTTGATGGCTGCCACATGTATCACATTGGATATGCAGCTATAACCACTGGTAGCATTACAACCAACTCCACTGTAAGCATCACTTCTACATATCAATGCAATATAAGAGCAACAGTGAGTTCTCAAGAACAAGACTCTCTATTTATATTATAGTTTTAACTGTTAGGTACTACTTAAATTTAAACAGAAATGAGGAAAATATACAATTAATCTTGATTAATATAACAATTCAAAACCGTTAACATTGTCGAAGTTGTTGGTGTTGCCATAACGTATCTAACTAACTAAACGTCGCACACGTTCACGCAACACACTTACAAAGGCTCCAACAAAACCCATCGCACGTGAAGCCGGCGCATTTAGCTGACATTTAAATAATAACTGTAATTCGTACGCATCGCGCCCACAATTACGGCGCTCGCTATTTTCTCCGGCGCATTGACGGAGCTCGCGGCGCGCGGCCGCCTCTAAATGGACTTCATTAGGCGCAAAAAACGCCTCATTCCCGCGCCCGTCGCCGACTGCGTGCGAATTATGCAATTTCATTTCAATTTGCAGCCGCAAAGACTCGCGGAGGGAGAGGCGAGGGGCCGCTGGGGCGCTCCCACCTATTAAGGCGGCTGCACACACGACACGACCACATATTTTTTTCGCCACCCTTCGCTGCGCGCCGCAATCAAAACTCCACCCTAAGCCGTCCCCGTAGAACCCAAACCGCCAGCGGTGCCGCTGATTAAATTATTTCTCCATTATTTGATTCGCCACCTCTTTCAAAATGGCGACAAAAATTCCGAGTCCGCGAATGTAACTGAGAAGTGGAAGAACGATAGTGAGCGATATGAATACCTTTGGAGTCCTCGCTGCCGTCGCCGAGCCAGGGATCCATTAAGTCATCAATCGACTATCGCCGCTTTGATCTTGGCTGTGATGCGTCATTATCATCTTGTAATTAAATACAACGCGGATAAAAGAAGGAGAACGATTATTTTGAAATACTTTCACTTAACTGTGACTTCACGAGCGATGTGACTTCACTAGGCGGTAGGTGCTTCAAACGAAAATGTAGAGCAGACACGAACATCTTCATACATTCTGATTGCAAAGCATTCCGCATTAATACATTAAAAAATTACTCTGAGCGAGTAGCAGAAGTGCACAGAGAGATACAAGGCAATGTTAAATTCAATTTATTTGTTTCAGGATATGATTACAGAAGCTCATGAAGTAAAGAGTTAATACTTGCTCTGTCAAATAACTTTAAGAGGCGAATGTCTTAATAAAGCGCAATGCTTTCTACATACTTCAACGGGCATAGCCATTAGTGGAATATACTGATAGAACTTAATAAAATCTTGATGCGCAAAACAGAATGTAATAGGAGCAATTAAAGTAACACTTTTTAACAACACCAATTTGAAAATAGTAGACTCGTGCACGCCATTTTAACGAGGAAATCTTCTAGTACCTACCCATTTTCTTATTACAGCTGAAAACCTTGTCTCCTTCGGTATTAGAAATTTCTTTAGACGACGCTGATAACTTAAAATATTTACTCAATGTAGTGATTTATTTACAAAAACCGTTAACATTTAACAAATCGCTGATTTTTGAATAGCTCTCTATTGGATTCTACTGTGACGTTTTGGTAGTCATGTTGACTATGAGAGAATTAAGCACCTTCATGAAACATACAAATAAACGAAACAAAGCAGTTCATCTACTGTATTCTGAAAGAAAGAATTAGAAAACGTTTGTTATAATATAGCGTATCGTATATAAAAATTATATTAAAATATACCACTAGATACGTATATGAACTACAAATAAAATACGATATCCAAGACGCAAATAACGTTGCTTCCTCGGATTGCTAAGTTAATCTTTTGAGGAAAGCGAGATCCATCTCTTGAATGCACCGGTCACTTTATCTCCATCCCTTCCTAGTCAACTGCAGGACTTAGGCCTCCCCCTACTTGCCTCTGCTCCTCGCATTAAATTTGATAAAAAAATATCACGCCTCACTTACTAAAACAAAAAAAATAGTTTGTTTAGATTAAATTTAAAGTTTTAAAAATCCACTTACAACCCAAAGAAGATTTTCTAGATTTTATCGATTTCTAATAGAATTCTCTTCGATATGTCCTCACCCGGTACACTTTCTATTATACTTAACTGCACAAATGTTACAAAAGCTTGGCTTATAGCTTTTGTATGTATGCAGTTACTAATATCACTAATAATACTACATCTAGTTAACATTTAAAAAACTCTTCATTAATCATCAATTATGCTAATTACTCTTTTAATATCTACAATGTCCAATGACGGGGAGGGTATTATGAAAACATTAAATTAATTACTAGGACTATTTCCTGTCGGCGCTTTTAATAATTAAAAATAATTTCCGGTATTTAGTGAACAGAATATACACATTACTTATTTTCGATTAAAATTAAATAAAATTATTTAGGCTCCATTTATGAGTATAAAATCAGATTAGACAATTGTTTATTTTCTAATTATATTAGTGAATTATACTTATTTTTGTAAAGGAGAATATTTTTACCGAGTATTAACAATTTAAGCAATAAAAATTTTCAAAATGTGTTTAGGTAGTCCCCGTAAAATGCTACAAATCTATTGTCATACGTACAAATAAGAAATAGATATATATTTCTCTCATTAGTATTGTCTATTAAAATACTTTATTTCGTATAGTTACAAGGATTACTTCCCTGACGCAGACGTATGGCGATATAGATACTAGATTCGCAGGCTGTGGAGTAGGTAACATTAGGTAGAGCTAATGTAAGAACTCCCATCATTTAAACAGTCGTTTATCACATAGACAAAGACTTCCTTGTATTATGGTGTCTATCAATGTAATATATTTGACTATCTTTTTAAATAAAAACTATTTTATGTGACGTAAGAATATCTTAGGTAAAAACGTAGCGCACCTCTCCGCACAGTCTCCGCAACGACCTCGCTAAAAACATTTAATAGTAAAATATCTTAAGTACGTTAACACTAACTTTACACTAATATTTTATATTGTGCAGCTATACTAAGGTTTTCAAATGAAAACCACACAAAAGTAGGCCTTATAAACCTTAACAAACCGAATTAAATATATATTCTTTCATAATATCTATGTACTAATTAAGAATATAATAATATTTAATTCATACAATAGGCACCCAGTATACAGATTGGAACATACTAACGACGTTCATTCCGACAACAGGCAATGAAATAAACGGATCGATTGAAGACGATACCCGATCTAATTTAATCACAAAGCAGTCAAAACATATTTCTGTTACTCACAACAAGCATAACTCTATTATAGTGCGTCGTGGCGAAGGGCGCATTGTTTGTGGGAACTCATATGCCGTCGGCGAGAGAGTGGCCGCCGATTCGGTCAGCCTGGGACGTCCTGTTTGCCCGACGCACGTGTTATAGTAGTGGCTAAGGAAGTTGTCCAATATCTCCTGTGACCATAGAATTTATCCAACGTCTCTTCGTTCAGTGGATCTTCCAACGAATAGTGACTTGTGAATAAAGTACGAAACAAACAGGCAACTACCACAAATGTAGGTACTCGGCCGAAATGAACGGACGATGGTTTTCCTAGAGCAGAACTGTAGGAACGGGCTATTGGTGTCACTAAGTTCTATTAGTATGTATTGTTGTTAATACTTACATGGTTAAGAATCTATTATTACAGTCTTGGTAATGGTTTTATTTTTTAAGACATTTCACGGATTATAGGTGCTCGTAGTATCTATTAATTATACCGTTTTATAAATCCTTGGATTTTATGTTAAAATTATCAAAGCAGTGATTGTAACTGTTTCAGATTATGTATTAAATAGTAACATCTAATATTCGAACGACCATTCAAAAATGTCCAGATGTGTAGGTACTTCATTTATTTTTAATTAAATAAATATGTCTCTTCAGTGCAAGAAATAGATGCACGGTCTACATATATTAACAAATTAATCTATATGTATATTGGCAAATGATCATATAATTTTACAAGATGTTAGCAGTCTCTCGCAGCCGTTGCTTGCACCATAAGACATTTTGAGGCTTGGCAGTGACATGATAAATCTAAGTATTTTAATTTTTTTCTAAAATCAAACAATTAAATACACGAAGTTGCGTAATATCTGTGCTCACACATTTCATTACCTTTCTTTTTACATTTTAAGCTTAATAAGTCCATAACTTACAACAATGGACTTTTGAAAATGTATGTTATAACACGTTTTTCAGTCTTTCTTAAAACGCAACTAATTATATAAATTAAACAGTAGATATAAAAAGGTGGATTTTATATTGAAAGTAAAAAATCATCCATTGTTGCGTATAAAAACTTACGTGGAAAGTGTTCACTTATATAGAAATGTAAAAAAAACATCTGATGTGTAATTTAAATAGTAGGTACGCAACGTGAGACAACAATTCATCAAACTAATAGTCGTTACGCTATAAACAATTCACGAATGGGCACACTAGCGCGCGGCCGGCGACGCGTCTTCGGAGCCATTGGAATCGGAGATAGCGTGTAATGGATCCGGAAGAGGTCGGCCGTGTTTGGACAGCAGCACAATGGCGCGGCCACAATGCGGCGGATGCAGGCTGTGCCTTAAAGAACATTAAAAGCTTTGAGGTGTCGTACCTGAGCCCCTAATGACGTAAATCGAGCCACCACTCTTTTGTTTTGTTTCCGATAAGCGCTCGCAATCCGCTCTTATTGGGTTACCGCCTTTAATCATTGACGATGAAGTCTGTAATCGAGAATGCGCCCTAACGACCCCTCAATCAATAGCACCTCCGCTCTGATCCTGTAATCAATATGCCTTTGATTTGAGGATAAAAAATGTGTATTCCAAAAACTTGAGATCACCGCGACGGATTTCCTGAGGAAATTGGCGCCGCTGGTAACGAACTGCCAGCAACACGACACCACTCGACAATCCCACCAATACAATATCAACACTAATTTACGCCCGTAGCTCTCTTTACCTGCGTTCGATATTTTTTGTCTTTTGCTTATCGATAGGCACAACAAAAACACCTTTGTTGTATGTTAACCCTCCACATACGAAGTGGGTTTGATTTAACCCCATTAGCTTAGAAATGCTTCGATATACTCTTTATAGAATAATAAGCACCTACCGACGTTGATTTTGTCAGAAGCTAGAGTACAATAATAACCACAGTTATTTCAAATTCAAATGTCTCGTAGGTAATAGCTATCAGAGCATAAAACTAATATACCCGGAAGCGATAATGAATATTTTAAATAAGAGTTCTAAATTTCGTATGTATAAAGAATAAGAAGCATTAAAACGGACCTCGAGCGGTTACCGCATAGCACAACATCTGACACCTTCACTAACTTTTTGAAGCAAGACAATGCAATAAAAAATGACATGAATTTGTGAAATTTGTAATGGGTGAACAATAATGATCTCACTGTCGATATATGATAAAGGTAGGTACGGTTTTTTAAAAAGCAAGTAGGTATTGATTATACCTAACGGCAATTTGCGTACAACCTGAGCTTTGAAGCCGGATCTATTTTTTTGATCTATTGTGATAAATAAATAATGTAATAATATTTGATTTCAGTAGGTACTACCACTACTAAGTTCATTACAAAATAGTGTATAAAAAGGCGCAATGTTCATCTTATATAAACATTGGAAAATAGTCTAGGAGATTTTTGTATTTTACTTTCTAATTACTACACTTCAAATAATTATTTATTTATAAGTGTACATTTTAAAGTTCTCGTTTATTTTTATTGTTCCCTACATCATTGCGTGAGAACTTTGACGAGGTAGACAGAGATCACAGAGGGTCCAAAATCTCTATCCTTACAGACCTAACGTGCTTCTTCTATATTTATCAATGTCTTCATGTTTGTTTTTTATTCAAAATAACGTTTTTCACTAAAGAAGCTGACTGGTCTTCTCAATAAATTTACGTAGGTATACTTATACAGTATTTAATCTTTCATCGGCTGACCTGTAGATTTAATCTACGCACGCTATGCCTTATGAAGAATAAATTAATAAAACCCCGACCTGTCCTTCGCCTATTACATTAAAATGTAAAACGTGCTCAAAAACAAACGGTGTTTGAGTGCAAAATGTTGTATACAAATTTTATAATCTGATTTTAACATCAGCAGTGCCATCTAGTGAAAATATTTTGAAAGATCAATACCTCGCATCCTATTATTTTAGAAGATATTTCATTTCATACAATTTATAAGAGATTAATTTAACTTTAAATTAGAATACAAATTGAACTTTTTGGTCATATCTAAGTAAAGCAGTATTCTATTCAACTTTATTTATTGGGAAAAAATTAAAGCATAACCGGAACGATTGAATTTTGATATCTCTCACATGTATGTCAAAATACTTATGTGACAGTGACGTTCTATATTACAATGTAACCTCAAAAACATAATTAGTATCACAAAAACGATCCTGAAATATTAGTGACAATGTTCAGGGCTCTGTTAAATAAAGTAAACTCAACAGGCTTGACATGTGGCTTTCATACAACAGCCTGCATGAACGAAGTTCGACTTCTCACTCGCCTTAGAGTTGTGGACAATTCAGAGATCGGCAAACGAGCCATGGCCGAGGGAAAACCACCAAAAGTTATTTGTGTTTATAACAAGCAACGTATGTATTATTTTCTTTCATTACATATGAGATCCTTTATTTGTAACACGTACATTCTCTTTTAACAAATGGTAATTGTAACTTCGTCATTTGCACGAAATACAAATAATAACCTGACATATTACTCATTATCGGTTTATATTAGTGATTAGAATGTGGAAGAAGCACACCAGGTCTGCATGGATAGATATATTAGGTGCACTGTGCTCTCTGTCTACCTCATAATGGTCTTGACATGAAGATATGTATATATGTCTTAGTGATCCAGTGTGTAATTGATAGATTGCAAGCGCGACGACTGATCGCAAGGTCTTTGGTTCAGTCCCTGGATTAAGTGCTACTGAGTTTTTCTAACTTGGTAGTCCTAGCAGTGACTCCTAGTCCACCTGTGCCAGGTGGATAACAATATAATCACCCTAAATTCCATAGTAATACATAAATGTATATACATGTGAAACATCAGTCTAATATACTCCTATGCCTATCTCTTCAGGGATTACAGACTGATATTACATATTTTCTTACTTATTCATCAACAGTTTATTAATTTGATATTTACAGGACAGATACTAATAATGTGATAGTTTGATTAAATGCTAGCTAGGTTGAAGATTGTAAAATAGATAAGATAGGTAAAATCATAAATGTAGTGGTAACAAACCAATTACTACAGTCTAAGAGCCACCATATTATCTATGGGTGACAGTGAATTCTTGTAACTGTTGCTGCCTGTTTTTATATTACCCGCTTTTATTTCGGCATCTATTTAAAAATATCTAATACATCATGAAAACAGGATTCAAAAATTGTTAAAGATATTGCAAAAATAATATATTTGCAGGTATTGGTGTCATAGGTGACAAAGTAATGGTAGCAATTAAAGGACAGAAAAAGAAAGGTATCCTTGTGGGTTTGAAGCAAACACAAAATGTCAAAGTGCCCAAGTTTGACAGCAATAATGTGGTTCTCATAGAGGATAATGGTACCCCACTTGGTACTCGGATCCATGTACCAATACCTACAATCCTACGAACAATACTGAAGGAAAGAACACATTCTAAGGGAGCTGATTACACCAAGTTGTTAGGAATTGCCACCAGATTTGTTTAGAATAATTTAAGTAGCTTTAATAAATCATAGATTACAGTGTATTTAATTTTCTTTGCCCTTAAACCTAACACTTTTTTTACTTATCCCCTATTGTCTTATCCCTTATAGTTCACACACTAATTAAACTTCTATGTTATATTATGTATATCATGTCAAATGGTGGTACTTACAGACTCAGGTGTTACAAAGACACTAAGTCTAAACTTCAGTTTGATAAGAAAACCCATTTCAATGTTTTAAAAGCAAGAGGGTATAGTGGAACAACAAACAACAACACATTGAAATTTGAAAATTTAATAAAACTTATACTCAGTTCCAGTTGAGAACAGACTTACAAGGACACACTACCTTCCGATGGAGATGAGCAGACGACACGACATCAACTACACGACGATGACTACTGGCAGGGAGCGCGCCGAGTGCATTGAGTGGCTTCTCTCATTTTACCATACACTATGATAATCACTTAAGCACCAGCATTGTCGCATATGAATGGACCTTGATTTATCTCCACTTAAGGAGTATTATGACTGAAAAAACGTAAATGTGAGATTTGTTAATGTCACCTCAGAGTCACTCCAAGCAACTCTTACAGTTTAAAAAAATTGCTGGTGATATGACCTTTGGGGATTCATACATGTCATTGACGTGAATGCCACTCAACACAATACATACATTCTCGGACGCGACTCCAATTCCCCGAAACAGAGCCTTGAGTTCTCGCAACTATCGTATACAATAAGCGCGATTATCTAGCGAACATCAACAGAGCAATATTAATTATTTAACACAATATACACAGTATTATCATAAGAGAAGGCGATCAACCTATAGATAGACAAGTAGTTATTACATATACCTTGTATCGAGTCTAAATGTTACGTTTTGTGCATTACCCATTATCTAGGCAGTAATAACTAACATCGAATAATCAGACGCTACGACGAAAGATTACAGCGAGAATGTTGAGGCACATCGTCTTGTGTTCATAACATTTAGTTGTTGCTGCGTGCGGCCGCAGTCCGAACTCGCCGCTCAACAACCATCGCAGCCGACGGCTCCGTCGACACGTGTGCTGTATATTTATATTTAATGCACAACAACCGTGACTAGACATTTAAGATCCAAGTGCGTTTGGTACTAAAGTATAGTGAGGTGCCGCCCATCGACTCTCGTCGAGACACTGCGTGCAGCGACTGTTAACCCACAGTATTATCGACGTCTTAACTTCACGTTCATATCGCTTAACAGTTGCCCTCTATTAAGAGGTGGTAAGTCGACGACGACGATTCCAAAGTCGCGGAACGCGGCCCACAACAATGTTTAAATTACACATGGCTACGACAATATACAGAGTATGTCTTAAATAATTCTGAACAACTAGAGATTGCTACAAGTGAGAGATACGTATAATTTATACAGTTCTATGAATTCACTACAGCTAGTCGTACTTTGCGGTTCGGGGGTACTTGCGATTAAAAGTATTTTTAGACTAGCGTATTTTCGGTACGTATAAGGTTGTTTTTGTACGAGCGCATACTCGTGATATATCCCATACTGGCTGAGGTGTGCTAATAAGCTCGTAAACAAGCGTGCCGCCCTTTCCCCCGCGCCGTATTGGTTCAGACATTCTGCTTCATACGAATACCCCGGAATAAACGCGCAGACGCGCGACTGTTGTATTAAATCCCGAAGTACTACGCGCATATTAACTGATGTACAAAAACGTGACTAAAGCGCGCAGAAAATACGCTAATCTGGAAAAGCCCTAAAATTGTACAGTGCCCATACAAAGTTCCCGTTTTGTATAAACTCATGTACTGAAAGACGCGGTAGTACATATAAAGTATAGTACATCCGCAAAATATAACAAACTTTAAAAATAGATCTAAGTAGAGATAGATGGAATACAATTTAAAATGTTATATGGTTATTACAAACGATTATATTTAGAGAAAAAAAAAACGATTTCATAGAAAATACAATGTACATAGAATTATAAGTTTAAATAGTATGTATAGAGAAGCTTGCTGAGATACTCTACAAGACGCGGCTAAGTTAGATTACAGACAAGACAGCAGACACGCTTTTATTGCTACGAGGAGACTAACTGGTCACGTTAATATTAAGAACGAATGACAACTTATTTAAGAATAATAATTATATTAATATTATATTTCATTTGTACAAACGTTGGTGTCGCTAGAAGATCCGTCTATATCCGCACTTACGTTTTATCATATCTGCTGAATAATTAATGAGATTTTTTAAATTAAAAACTTACATATAAATAAATATATTTCACAATTTGTCAGCTATTTTTAGAACACATCTGTATTAAAAGTATTAGGGTAAAAATGAATATTACTATTCGACGTACAAGAGTTATCCTTCCTATGCACGGAATATAAACGGATTTCATCGCGTTACAACTGGTAACATTAGGTAACGGTGTGGGGAGATGTCACTTGCAGGCGGTCAGGACCTGGAGAGGGAGAGGGGAGAGGTCACTGACAGGATTGTTTAGTATTGAATATAACTTCAACTAGCAACTAAACACTTAAAATCGTTTAAATTGATAACGAGGCGAGGATTAATTGTTGAAGTTATATATTATAATTTTATTTAAAAAAAAGAAATAAAGAATACGTCCAATGTGAAGTGAAATACCTTGAATTTCGGCTTTTGAGTGATACTTCAATATGGGGAGTAAACGGATGAAGGAGCTAGTACTACGAAACAATATTACAATAGATCACTAGGAATTCGGTGACGGGGATAATAACAGGATAATCGTAGAATGTCAAAACTGTGTGTGCGCAACCGTAAGATTCTCCTCGCTGTAATATGACAATTTAAATAGAGAACACGAAACAAGAATTCTTTCTTTTAAGTACACAAAGTTTCCACCACGTCGACGTCTCCCAGTGTTAGGTTAAAAAAAAAACAAATATTACTGCACCGTGTGAAGCGTCAACGTAAACGGCTGTAACGCTTTCCAGCGGCACAATGCTACGTGTATAAAATAAAAAACTAAATAACAATACAAATTAAAAACTACCACAACAAATAATAATTATAATACAAATGACATTCCACGTGGACTACGATACGAGTTCTAAATGTGTATACTTACGATAACAGTAATTATATATTTGTCTTATTTAAGTATTTACGAACGAGCTACGAGGGCGCGGCGGCTGCGGCGGCGGCGGGCACGCCACTGGTGACTGCCGGCGTGCCGAGGTCGGCTGTGGCGCGGTAAACTATTCCGTTATACCGTTGTTCAGTCGAAAATAACTTAAGAACGAACAGAGACGGTCTAACAATAGAATAATCGTTCGTTATAATATGGACACGATTATTAAGAGTGTTGTGTGTCGCGTAGCATGCGATTACGTTTCTTGCCGCTCGGTAATAAGACGGATAACCGTTCAGGTCTTCGAGGTGTGTAATCTGTTTGTGCAAGGCTGCGAGCGTAATATCTAAGGCGATTACGAGAGGCACTACATTAAAATAATACGTCACGCCCGCTCTGACCGATTTGCACGGTATCGTTTACTTCGCAACAATACGAGTACACTTTACTTTTGTACACAATGTCCTAAGAATATTGTTTACCGGTAAAATTTGACAACAAAAATAACTCGTAATTAACAGACATCCTGCTGTTATCCCCGATTACTACAAATATAAAAATTTATTTATATATGTCTTTTAAAATGGAAGCGAGTTTTAAAGAATTAAATGTCTTTTTCCCGATATAACAAAACGTTTTTCACGTACTAAACAATATTGTAAAAATCGAATATTCAACTCATTACAAAAATTTCTAATACATTAATAAAGCCTTTATCTGTCCAAGAAGGAAGGTAACGGGAGCGTATTTTTGTTTAGTAAAAACAGAACCAATGAGAGCTAGAGCAGCGAGTGAGTGGAGGGTGTGACGTGGCGCCCCGGAGCAACCGCCGCGCGATTCAAATACAGGTCTAGCTAGAGCGAGAGGGCCGCGATAGAGACGGGCGGCGGTCTACACGTCAACCACCATCTTCTTGTGGATGTCGGTGTTGCCCACCACGTTACAGAACTCCTCGAACGAGATCTTGCCGTCCTCGTCCTTGTCCGCGAACAGGATCGTCTTGTCCACGATCTGCTGAAGCTGGGTGTCCTTTAAGTTGTTGCCGACCATCATCTTAAGTACCTGCAAAACACCAAAAAAAAACTTCAATTATAATAATATTTAGAAAATATCTGGTTGCACAGTATAAAAAAAATCTTGTTACTATTCCAAATAAGAGATGGTCCAAATAACGTAAGACAACATATTGGATGTGCAAAATAGTACTTTCAGTAACTCCGCATCGAAAAACATTTATGATTCATAATATAGCAAGCTATGTTCATTGTTCACTGTATTTAACTGAATATCTTCTTTCTATTACGAATTGTCAGAACGCTGTTCACCCTAAATTCCTTCTCAGATTCGGCAACTTTTATGGCGGGCCCAAGCGAATCTGATTGAATTAAATGGCTTACTAATGGCTTTTGACTAACTTTACAATTGAGGAAGGGTAAAAAATTGAGATTCATCACCCGGCGGAAGGAGCAATATAAGGCACAACCCCATCCCCCTCCGTAAAAGTGACAATGTGCTCTGCGACCAACCCCTAATTTCTCGATCCTCGATAGTCACAAATAATAAAAGGTGAATCTTCGATTATCGAGCTTTCCAGTTTTGTGACTGCAAATCAGACCAACGGACATTTATTTATTTCTGATTTCTAGTCAGGACGGCCACAGGCCAAAAATGGACATACCATTTCAAATACACCTACAAATTTTACATTGAACGTTTTGTTAGTAGTCTTATTTTATGCAGTTTTTCTTTTCATTATACGATAATGTCGTTAAACGTTTTGTAATTAAAATAATAAAAAAAAATAACGCAAGTTTATGATTAACATTATCTTAGTTTTTGACTGCCTCGTTCGTCGTGTTGGTTGCATGTGCGACTGCTGATCGGGAGGTCCCGGGTTCGATTCCTGGGTCG
>DWDT01002697.1:0-13338 GCA_018245595.1 Microceris scylla | reverse complement strand
TACTTGGCCAGCGTGACGGACTACGGCCTTAACCCTCTCAATATGAGAGGAGACGCATATTCCAACAGTGGAATGATAAACGGGTCGATTATTATTATTATACTATTATTTTAAAACATTTTAATGAGACAGACAAAACAAATACCTGTTACTATCACACAAATATTGGAAATGAAACACACGACTCTGAGTTAGGTCCATTAATCAATAAACCAACGAGCCAGTCAGGTTACAGAATCGTTATAATACAAGTAAATTATGTAGATATTTTTTAAATACAGTTAAAATGAAATAAAATATCTGTATTCAATTGTCACATCTATACAACACTCAGCAACGAAAAGATCATAAGCCCTTTTATACTTCCACTGGGCTGATCTCCTCGTAGAAGGGGAAGAATTAAAGACATAGTCTATCAGATTAACCACGTGCATGTTCACAAATTTCACCCGTACTAGAGAACATTATGGACACGTGGAAGTGTAGATTTCTTACAAAAAGGAAGAATTGTAATATCTCCTCTAAAATTATGACACGGTCATGATTGAAATTTTATCATACACCAGTATGTTAAAAAGATAAATGCGACTAGATCCGATATAATTATAAAAAGATAAATTTATATGTAATATTTTTTTTTCTATATATATATTTTTTTAAATATTAAAACGTACTTAAATACAAGTATAACAAAAATAAACATAATATCGATAACACAACATAATATTTCGTATGCGTTAGCTGTGTTTATATCGAATACTATTTTTGTTTGAATACACACACACATGTATATGCATGTATTTAATACATGTGAGAGTGTGCCAAAATTATGAAACGTGCGAGCAAAAATACACTTTCAGATATCATAACAGTACCTACATGGTGTGTTCTGCCGTGTTGTTATTTATTTAATGACGATTAGATCATCGGCATTCAGTTCACAGTCCATTTCATCGTGGGCAGTGTATCCCATGCCTAAACATAAGCAATGACACTTGTAATAACGGTATTAATGTGTAAAATGAAACGCCATAAGTTATTGCATGTATGTAGATACATTAATTACATTGCCTATTTTTATTTACATGACTGGGCAAGTTACTATGTATATACCAACAGCAGAAATAAACTTCGAATAGCCCTATATATATCTAATCAAATCATATAATTTTTTCGATTATGTAAAATGTTGTTCAGAATTGAATTTCTTATACACCTTTCAGATAGTGATAAAAACCTTAATTACTACTGTTCTGTTGTTTCTGTCGGATTATCAATTACCGCAAAACTTTCATGGCAGATAAATTCAAAAAAGAAATTAAATGAAACTTAATATAATTTTATCATATTTAAAATTAAAGAAGAACTACAACAGCAAATAATTCAACTCCTTACACGAAAAGAAATTAAAAGAATGTAACATCAAAGAGCTTACAAACTATATTCAATAATTGCATATCAATCGCCAAGACGTTCCGGTGCTCATCTGCGCCGCGGTGCGCTCGGAACACTGCGCTTATCGTGGCGCTGGGAACACTGCGCTTATCGTGGCTGCGCACGCGCGCACGCGAGGCGCAACGTGCGCGCACCACGTGCACACACACGTTAACTAGTTATTGCTATTGCGTAACAATTACACACATGCACTTGCGCCGCGGTGACAGTCCGACTGATGATGTCAGGCCCGCTACACACCCGCTTTAGTTTAAAAAAAAAATCTAATAACTATTGGCTGTATCACAACCATAGATAACAATCTTTATCAAAGAGTTTTGTTTAATTTTTTTGTATTTTTAAAAAACGTAACTTCGTTTTTTTACGAAGTTAAACGTTTACGAAGTTACGCTTTAGTTTAAAAAAAAAATCTAATAACTATTGGCTGTATCACAACCATAGACAACAATATTTATCACAGAGTTTTGTTTAATTTTTTTGTATTTTTAAAAAACGTAACTTCGTTTTTTTACGAAGCTAGACGTTTACGAAGTTACGCTTTGGTTTAAAAAAAAAATCTAATAACTATTGGCTGTATCACAACCATAGACAACAATCTTTATCACAAAGTTTTTTTTAATTTTTTTATATTTTTAAATAATATTTAAGCTCGTATCGATAATAGTATTGATGAATGTATTAGTTACTCTCATTATAGTCTGTTTAATTTTGTGTTTGAAACAAAATGATCTACATATTTCTGTTGAGTAGACTACTCAGTCTAAGTCGTTAACCCTTCGCACTCAGAAATGATTCACATGTCCAGCTGTGAGAGGATAATAGGGTTGATGATGATGATGCGGATAAGATCATTATAATTGATTGTGAGGTACATTTGAGAGAATATTTTGTGTATTTTGTAGATTTTGATTCAATAAGTACCTTTATTTATAAACGGCTCACTGCCATAGAGTATTTTGTTAAGTTTTTATAAAATAATTTACGGTAAGCTACGGTATAGTACACTTTACATAATGACACTACTTCGTAGAAGATAGCTTGAGTCGTAATTTGAAGAGCACAAGGTAGTACCTATGAGGGGAGTAAGATTCGTCGTTTGCTCAAGGTATACAGACATACTAGTATAGTTAGTAATAACCCACACCGCTTCCGTTACAAGAACGAAAAAAAAGAATTAAGCTTAGGCGTTTTGTTCGTGGAATAAGCTCCATAGAAAGTACAACTCATTTATTGACAACCAGAGCTGCCTACAGTTATGTTTAGCGATTCTTAAAAACCTTTAATCATCGCATTTTTGGGCGCAATTCCAACCGCGCAATTGCTTAGCTTATCGCTATTCTACCTCGCGTGGAGCGCCCCAAACAAAACATACGTTACAAAATAAATAGCAAGACTTCTCGACTTGAAAGCAAAACATCGATATTATGAATTATCGAGTTTAGTGCAATCAGTGATCGTAAAATGCACTTCCTCTTGCCATGGTTTCGTGTCGGAACACGTGCGCCGTGCACTTGTGCGCTATATGTACGTACATGTAACATCGTGTACTTATATATTTTTGTGGCAAGCACGTTTAGTATGGCACACGGTCTATTAATAAGACCGCGTAGATATTTGCGCTCTATTTGTGATAATTTCTAACGGGACCAAAGTATAGTTCCTACAAGTTCAATATATGTATGTACCTATATTTATGTATAATAGGTATAAAATTAATTCCTTTTGGATACATCAAACGCAGCTGACTGCGAGCAAATACAGCGTATCTTTCTACACATTTCTATGTTACACCTACATATGTGCATTACGATGTATGCATATTTACTCAATAAATACGGTTTACGCAACGGCAATTTGATGCACGGATTCAAAATATTCGAAACGGTTTAAGTACAACTGACTACTGAATTCAAATGTCATAAAAGCACTGAACCCAGAACTAAATAATTAAAGGTAAAGAATCTTTATTTTTTTAAATAACTACAAACAATTATTCAAATAAAAAATGAAGTTACATCCTTACATATTTATGTTATTCTAAGTCAGTGTCGGTTATGTGATAATATTTAAAAAAAAATTAGATTTAAAGATATTTAATGCGTAAGCTATCACAAGTGTTTATCGAGTAGTACATTAAATTTGGAAAATTAAATTTCATTTGAAACATTAAATGCAGTCCTCACAAGAGGATTTAACTTTTTAATATTAATTAAAGGTTTTTTTAATAATTAACATACAATATATTAATGTGATATATGTATATCTCAAGTTGAAATTACACACAGCAAAATTACTTACAACAATTGTAAACATATTTTTTTAAAGTCGTTAATAATATGATCATGGTAATATAATAAATAATGAGTCTACTTTTTGCAGTTTACTTTTTGGCAGTTATTTAAGTCGACATTATATCCGGTACTCTTCTGTACAAAAATAAAAAAAAACTTATGCATGTGACGTTTCTTCACACGTCTAATAAATATAGAAAATACTTATTAATAATGAATGCGTAAAGTTAGGTTTTTGAATAGCCATTTTGAAATATTATATCGTCTTATAATTTTCTACATACTAAAATGTCATAGTATTTTCACTATTGATACTTCCCTCAATGATGCTAGGAGAAATAGTCTAGCAATTTAAAATAGTTGAAGCTGTTTGTTTGACATACGCTCATCACCGTCCATTCTGCTATCCGCTACTCTGTCCCTATAAACCCACACCCAGCAATGGGACGTAAAAAAGAAATATGAACCCACCAATACTTACATAATGTAGGTATATCACTAACAAGATGTTTTTTGTCTCATAGCGTTCATATGCTCCTGTCTCCTCTTATGAATATCGATCGAACATTACAAATAATAATAGTTCAGTAATAATGATAATAACAAGTAAACACTACAACACGTCGCCACATGATTGGACACGTACGTGTGTTAGTGTTAAGTGATGCAAATCCAAGTACTTTCTAGATAAGGATATTAATAGGAAAGTCTAGTAGCAGATAAAATGCACATGGCGGGACACGTGTCCCGTGTTTAGAAACGTTAATGAATCACAGCTCTCAGCTCGCAACTGCGTGTGGGTGACATTGTAGCTTAAATCGTAATTTCGTCTAGCTCCTTGTCACGGTACCTAACATAACATCACGCCTGTATTTCCTCAAGCGGTAGGCAGATCATTGTTGTACACTTCCACGATTCACCGAGTGAAAAAAGTTAGAAAAAAATTAACATTAAAAATATTTAGTTCCAAACGACATGTCAGAGATATGTCGGTACCCTTAAACCGATTTTAATATTATATTATTCAACCAGAAACCTATTGTGGGCGAATAATCTACAGTCGTACTTTTTACGTTCCCTAAACAACAGGCTCACTTTTAAGATAGTTGACCTGATAAAAAAGGACCGGCTGGTATAGTTAAAAATAAAAAAAAAATTGATTTAAAGCAAACAACAGTATAAAAAGGTTGTATAAAATAAGCGGATAACACGATTGAAGTGTCTGAATAAAAAGAAGCAAATAAAACAAAATCGAAAACAAATACATGTCCAAGCAATCACCACATCACTAAGTAATTTTCATTTACAGTATTTTGTTACCTGTCCCACATTATAGCCTTTAATCGGTGTTCGAATCTTTCAAATTAAATTCCTAGACGACCGCTAAACGAGTTACTTACAAGTTTTACAACAGATTTTATTGAAACAATTTCAATTACATACGTATGGTATATTAATCTTGGCCTCTCCTAGTCACAAAACAGAGACTCATACCAAGTACCTAATAAACAGTTAACCTAATAACAAATAATAATATGAATAACCTTATGAAAACTTTCAAAAGTAACTAATAACGCTTCTCTGTTCTGTTGTCATGTATTCTGTAATCTTTATCTGGCATTGTTACTACAGTGCCTGTATATGTTGTAGACACCTACCCATATCACAACATTTTCTTTCCTTTACCTCTTCATTATCTTGAAGTCACTCGTATAAGACCAGATATTGTATAGAATTGAAAAAATGTACTGCCTCGTTGGTCGACTGGTTGCAAGTGCGACTGCCTATCGGGAGGTCCTGGGATCAAATCCCGAGCCGGCTATTATTACATTGTTCTAATTTAGAATTACTAGTAGTGACTCGGGGTCTGGATATGTGCCCGGTATAAGGCAATGGGCTCACCACCCTTTCCATGAGACGTAAACGTAGCTAGTAAAACACGGGAGTCTATTACACTCCTCTGCTCACCCCTTCGAGTACTACAGGCGTGGTGTATTTTCTTGTTTTTTTTTGAAAAATTTTCGTGTACATATTTTTCTTGCTGGTGCACAAATGAGTAAACTCACAAGTACAGTAATATCAACATTGAACACACTCGCGAACACGTGCACGGAGCTGTTTTCACAGAACCGTTGATAAGCTTTACGATTCTCTGCGTTATTTACTAGAAGTGCACTGTAGTCTGAATAGATTATTAAATATATTATTACGTAATGTACAAATATTTTATCGATTATTCACCGTTATTGTTTCTCGAATATATTATTTTATTACTGCCGTTACTTTATATTACTTTATATTTATAATCTATGGTCAAATTATTTCTGTGATTATCTGTAGTTACGTTTGACTGTTCGCGCTTCGGTTTGAATTGTGTGGTTGGCGGTTGTTTCTGCTGGTGGACGACCATTTCATTTGTCGAGAACAAGAACCCTATCGTAAAACGCATAATATATATTATTATGGGTGTACGAGTAGATACAGGTGAAATATAAAAATCAGATAAGTAGGAACACAGGTGAAACAAACGAACATATTTTATTTAGTTTAAAATACATAGAAGATAAGATACGAGTATCATATATAGATTTTGATTTATCGACAACTGGTTGATACATGTCTTATTACCTACATATCACAGGTAAAGCTTAAAATATTTTCGGCATTTCTCAATTTCAATTACCCAGCTGTTGAAAGAAGTTTTATGCGTACTCTGGCACTTTAAAGCGGATTTATGGAGGTCCATTTGAGATTGATTAAAAACCAAATCAAATATTTATCACTATTTTTTAATATAACTACCTGATGCTATTTTAATTGCCTCTTTCATATTAAGACTGGAATCTCAATGAAGCGTCTGAAGATTATATCGGACACGCTTAAGATAGGCTTTTGATAAACATTAATCAATACCTTGTATTAACGTGGTATTAAAAGATCTCATGAACTCTATTGTACTTGTTTGTCCTCAAAATTCATTGTCGTCGACAATAATGACTGGTTCGACCGTTTCGACCGTCGCGTCGGTCGATAACACCATGGCCGTTGGGGCAATTGAATATGTTAAAATATTAATTATTTATTATTGAATAACTAACCACATTTGGCAGTCGCGCTAATTTTAAACTTGTTATGTAACAGCACGTTTAGTCAAGGACAAATTATTGAATATTTTCCTCCTAGTCACACGTGAGCTTATTCTAACATCTTGTATAGTTCCACGGTACAACAATATCTCCTACAAACTTCGTCGTTTAAAGTAAAATTAATCACGTTAACGGATAAAAATGTTTAAAGTATTTACTGAAAAATATTTACTCGTGTGCTAGGAAAATACATAATATTTCAATTTGGCGAAATATATGTACCTATAGTTTACGCGAAATTATAGCTTACTTCATGCATAATTTACTATCGTTAATTAAAATATGTATAATAACATAAGATCGATTAGCATATTATATTATATCAAGAATATACGAAAGGTAGATGATATGTATAGTTTTTGTTCATAAATATAGGATTATGTATATACACTTACGACCACATTCAACTACAGATATTAAAAGATCACTGTTGGCCATTACGTTGCATAGGAATTTAAATAGAACTAAACTCTTCCTTGAGGTAAATATTTTAATGGCACTTATTCCTTAAACGAAACTACGTTGTTTGGCAGCATTTAGGCTACTTTAAGTTTACTTTTAGTTTAAACCAAACCCTTTTAGGCGTTTGACAGTGGATTAAAACAGATTATCAACACGGAATTAATTCGGTTGACTGGTAGAAAATACCAATTGGCATTAAGTCCGCCCTTTGTTAACAACAATAAAGAATAAATAAACAAATAATTTTGTCAATAGACAACTAGCGCCATCTATTCCATTGTTTAAAAACAAACGAATATATAACGGACGTACCCAAGTACTCGTAACAGTTCCCATGTCTACGTGCCGGTCACGTTTCGCAATCATTAGTTTTTATTGCATAACACAGCGGCATTATGTTAATGCTATATTCGTACGACCTTGACTTTGAATTTGAGTCGGCAAATCGAGTTTTTGTAGATTTCTAATAACATTGTTGATATTTATTTGAAGCCAGGTTTTCTTTGGAAAAAAACTGGTATTGGTAGTGACCAAACAAGTGTGTTTTTTTCATGAAAATTCCAACACAATAAGACCTGTTCGTACTACTACACACAGTTCGCCGCGCAACAGGCTCTGGGTACGATTAGTTGTCGGAGAAAAATCTTTATAACAAATTCAGCTATTTATTCTAAAACTATAAGTTTGCATGTATACTTTTATATGACGCCTAGTAGATCTCTCAATTGCCAGATCGTTTTTAAATTGAACACCTAACTAGTGAAACGATCTGCCAGCGTCTATGTCCCCTAGCAAATATAAGATTGAACTCTTGAAAGGGAAGACTATTAAACATTTTCTAAGCATATGTAGTTCCTTTTACGATCCACCTTCACTTTCCATCACGATAACTTAATATATATAATAAAGAGAAATGCCAATTTATGGCATTGATCCCAAAGAATCTTTATGCAGGACTGTATGTCTCAACATTATTAATCCATCAAGCATTGTGGAAACCAATATTAACCTAGATTTTCTAGCAAAAATTTCTAATAGTGGCTTTGAGTCTGGATCTGTGCTCGGTGTATGGCAATAGGCTCATCACACATTTCATGAGACGTACCTAAATGTAACTGGTGTAACATGGAAGTGTATTACACCCCTCTGCCTATGCCTTTGCGCACTAAAAACATTACGTATTATCAGTAATAAAGGATAAGATTCTTGAGTATAAATATAATTAAAATGAAGAGGTAGGCAGAGGAGTGCAGAACACTCGCACGTTTCACCGGTTACGTTTACGTCCCACTATGGAATAGGTGGTAAGCCTATTGCCATGCAACGGGCACATATCCAGACTCCGATCCACTACTAGAAAATCTAAATTAAAAAATTTTGTAGTGTTCGACCCGGAAATGGAACCCGGGACCTCTCGATCGGCAATCGCACTTGCAACCAACACGACCAACGAGGCAGTCATATAATAAATAGAATTAATTTTCCTAATACTATGCCACTTATCTATTCAGTGCTATGCACTTGTCTGCGTCGTGAACATCATTGTCTAATCTCAGGTTTTACGAAGTCCGTGTTGCAATTATTCACTTGTATCAATAGAATATTCTATGTAGGCACATATCGTCTACCTTTGAAAATACTTGTTCGTCTCATATTATCTTAGCAAGAAAAAACATGAGTTATTATTTATTAAATTCTAAATTTCAATCAAAAGTAAATTAGGGGTATTTGTATTATAGATCCATAACACCTAAATCTAAAGAATTATGAACATTTATACACTTTAGCGAAGTTACAGTAGACTTACATATATATAAATACAATAAGATGTATAAAATACTTTGTCAGCGCCATAGTCGAGGGATATTGCTCATATACCAAAAAACTAATTTCAAATTGGTCAGACAATACTTATACATATATTCTTAATACATATATAGGTACCCAAGAATACTTAAGTACTTTGCAATACTCTAAGTTTGCGGTTATAAACACATTTTTAATATATTCAGAACTCGAAACAAGTTTGACTAAATCGTAAACAACTAAGCATTTCATTTAACCTACAGTGTTCATTAATTTCAAGAAATTTCTGTGTGCATCTGTTTAGTCGCATAGGTATACTACAAATGAAAAATATTTTATGAACTCTACATTTCGCACTAACATTTGTTTCTGTATTAAGCTTTGTCTGACAATACAAATAAACAATTGTTACACCCAAAAAATATTATTTACAAAAATTTCATACTCTACATAGCATGGTTTCAAATACTTGCGGATCCCGAATATTTGACACATAAAAATTTGGGAACCCGTCCTTCAATCAATGTATACAGTAAATTTATTACATTTATAAGGCTTCAATTCTATACTGTGCATATATATTTCGTATTACTTATATTTCCTAACACGTGAAGAATACAGTGGGCGAAATGTTGAACTACAAAACGCGACTCCACACAACGTAGGTTATTTATCGAAAAAATAGTCACGTGAGCGAAATACACGTGAACACACGTAAACAGTAACTTGATGTGTTTTCGACATGTTTCGAGTGTGTCGTATGACGAGAAGTACGTATTTGTAGGTATCGGTTCGAATTTCAAGGCCGTGCCAGTTTGCAAAATATTTTCTTGAATTCTTCGCAACTTAATACATACCTACATATACGTTTTCGATATCTTATAAACTACCAGCGTCATCATAGATAATAAAGCGAAGGTTATAGAGAGGGTTTTGTGTTGGGAACATAGTCTTCTTTAATACATATAAAATCAAATCCAGATGTACTCGTATTCGAACTGGACGGTCGTGGTAAGAATAGAGCATAATCCAATGACGATTGGAACTAAAACGTGGACCTATGGATAAATGTCCCGATACTACTATGTGTTCGACAACTCTCACTGGAGCATCCTGATAGAGCATAATGCTGGAGAGGAAGACTTGTACCCAGAAATTGGACGTAAAAAATATTGCAACCAAAACTGCAACCGCGAAAGTATGTTTGACGGGTACATTTCCATATCAAAACTGCTGACCCAATTTTGATGCATGAAATTAGATATGTATGTACGTACAAGCAAATATAAATATGATTTGAAGTGCCGATTACGACACAGGCTACACACAATACTTCTATATGGGTAAACCATTCGATAATTAAAAGTTAGGCTCGCTTCTCGCTACCTCCTCGCTAATAAAAATGACGGTTACAACCCATAACTTCTTCATCTTCATCATCGTCATCATGATCAGCCTATCTCAGTGCACTGCTGGATATAGGACTCCTCCAATGAGCGTCATCGCGCTTCTTAGCATGCTGATATGACTATATTTGAGACCGAAGATTAATTAATCTGCCTAAATACCTTTCTTATTGCTTAAAGCGTAATTCAATTCTTTATATCTAACTAACGATTCAGAAATTAATGTTGAAGAAACCAATCCCCTGTTCAAATACCATTACAAAGAGAGTTTTGCTTTTGAGAATATTTATAAAACGTGATATAATGCGCACATGTTTGTCAGGTGTTATATTTGATAGAAGAATGACTAACGAATTAATCATTATGCTTTTATTATATCAGTGGTAAACGTAATTCGATAGGCTATAATATATTTATTATCCCCTTAGGTATGCACGAACACACGTACATACTTGTATATACCGGTTTTGGGTATAAAAATGTACAATAGTAATAGAATTTTTCCTTGACAATCCTTTGCTCTAGGATTGAAATCCCGGCGTGCGCTCTGATTATAAATAGTTATGTACATATATAAAAACCATATACGGTATACCTACTGTAAAAGTGAAATAAATAATTTCGATGAAACTAATACGCTATAAGGTTCTTCATTTTTTTTTTCAACCCATTACAATTCCACTACTGGAATACGGGTCTCCTCTCATATTGAGAGGGTTAAGGTTCTTCATAATGTTTAGATTGTGAAAACCAGCAAATCCCACTCCAGCAGCAAACTATGGCATTAGCATTTATCATTTTCAAAGGAGACCGTCCTCCAACTGCGGAACGATAAAAAGGTTGATAATTTCACATACCTAAGTGTAAAGTTATACATATAAATGGTCTTGATTCTGATTATTATTTGAAAGTATATTTAACGACACAAGATAAAGATGCAGAAACGCTGCGTTTGCAAATAGGTACATGTAAATTCGATTCTCGGTCGTAAAAACCGCTGAACGATAAATTTGGATATATTTTCTGGATCTGGAGTTCGTATATTTTTCCTTGTGTATATCTGTGATTTTCGGGATATAAGAAATCCACGTATCTATGGACTAGAATAATACCATTTAATATTCACAAAATTATAATAACATAGACAATGAAATTTTACGATTAATGTATGAATATATAACGCATGAGTATTTATGGGTCCCAAACAACAACTCCATTTTGAACAAATTTTTCACATATTTTAAAGCTCAACCTTTAGTTACTAAAAACATATTTTATTCCTTAACATAAGCATAACAACACATTTATGGCCCATCAGGCTTATAAATCAGTCCATCCATGTGTTCAGATGTCATTGAAATTCTACTATTGCAGCAAATTCTATAAGAGGTCTGTTATACCCTAGTTTGAGGGATGTAATAAAAAGGCACATACTTAAATACCAAACGTTCCAAATTAGTACGCATTGCATTTGTGACTAAGCTTCGTAATATACGAGGCGCGATAAATTATTAAGTATACCAACCTAGTAAGATATCTCATACACGCTACATTTAATGCAACTATTGTTTATTCTGCTGCACTATACGTTCCATTATTATTCCAATTTACATATTCATCATCATCTTTCCATCGTCATTTTCTGCATCATCATGTTCTCAATCTTCATCTTCTTCATTATCATCTTCTTTATCATCATCAACTCTTTAATCTTCACATTAATGATCTCCTTTCGGAAAGATTAAGCCTTAACTAGCCGCGTTATCCAAGTGGGGGTAGACAGAGTTTTAAAACGGAAATAATTGTCACACAAAACAAAACTAACTTTTAATACATACATACTTATTGTATAGCAAAACATACTGGTAACCGAAAGCACGTGCGGCTCAAACGTGACACGTCGCGTGCACAGGCGACCTAAATATAATAATCGTAGATACACCACGTTCTTTGTTCCATTGATTCGGACATTCCACGAAACGCCTCTATCAAAAGCGGACTTACTCGTAGTTACATTACGCTTTTGTTGTTCTTTCTTGACGAATAACATGGGTTTATCTACTTGAATATTGAATTTATTGTTCTATTTCTTTAATGGTTTTTCGTTTATTAATTGGTTGAGTAGTCAGAAATTTAATTGATAAGTCCATGATTCGGATACTGCTTAATGTATGGTAAGAATATTTTAATGTACACACATGGAGTGTATGTATGTTTATCAGAGATTTTTAAATATCCGTTTGGTAGTGAAGTTCACGATTCTAATTTCTCTTTGTACGATTACTAGAAGCCTGTTTTCATTAAAGAACGACATTTTAAAAAGTAATGTCCATTACATGTATATAGTAATCATAATAAAGCTGTTTATTTCAAGTATAGAACATGTTTTGCAATTCGGTTCTGACTATAAAATGTCCCTTAACTCGGTATACCTTATGGCAAAAGCCTCCTCTAACGATTTCCATTGTTACCTATCTTGTGCAAACTCTCTCTTTTGGTCATGTCGTCAACTTTAGCTCATTTTATATAAATAAATATTTTTCCAAAATATACTGCCAGATGATATAATAAGGTTTGGGTTGGTAGGAGTCAGATTTAAACTGTGCTTTCAAGTCACAAGCCGGATACGAATAAGGCGTAATGGCGTTAACAAAATAAATAAGTAACAACTGTAACACTAATACATATTAATACGTACGTAACTTCATGCCTGTAATCCCCGAAGAGGTAGGCAGAGGAATGCAGAACACTCCCACGTTTCACCGGTTACGT
>DWDT01002696.1:0-13340 GCA_018245595.1 Microceris scylla | reverse complement strand
CCGCCGACGCTGCTGCCCGTCGGCGGCCAGGGCATTTAGCCGTGCTTATTTAGGCTGCGCTATACCGCAATCAGCCGTGGAACTCAAACTTGGAATTGATTGCCGATAATCATGAGGACAAATCCAACAACTGCGGAACAAATTGTCACCCTGACTAAGTCGTACGGCAGTTAACAAAAATTAACTTTTGGACCACCAATGTCCATAAATATAATATATACAACAGTATTTAATTTAGTTTTAAAACGGTAACTACAATATTACATCATAGATTTTTTTTTATTGTTCCAGGTGTACCCGGAAACGAGGATATTCTGACAGAATTACTCAATGACAATAGACGAGTGCGCGTTTAGCATAAATTTGGGCTCGGTTTCATAGTTCTACACGTGTTTTACATATACAACAATTGCCTTCTCGCTATCAGATCAGTTATTTTTAGTTATGTAGTTTTAGTACAATTTTAATGTAGCTATAACTTTAACATTTTTACCTTGGGTAAAGGCGGAGTTTAAAAAAAATGATGCCGTCCTTCAAACGGGTTTTTGAACTTTTTAATGTTTATTGTAACGTAAAAAAATATTTGACATGTATTTTTTTTTTCTTTAGGTGGGTTTAAATAATATGTGATGTAATGTGATAAATGATTACATTGACTGGCTTTTTCGTTCAGTAGTTATGTGGCCTTGACTGGCGAGGTAGAAGTTGTGGGTTTGATTCCAATAAAAAGGAACATCGTAACTGGAATTATAAATGCATAGATATGCATGTTTACAGCTGTCAGGTTGGCAGAGCAAAGGTTCCGATTAGACTAGGATCAACAAGCCGGTTGTATTTTTTCGAATATATTATTGTACGTTCGTATCGACCATCTAACACTACACTCATCTGCCTACCCCTTCGCGGGATGCGGGCGCGACGTGATCATGTCATTGTTAATGATGTAATTATTAACTGAAATGTCATATTATAAGTACATAATATATACTTGTATAAGTACTATATAATAAAACTGTAGCTGAACTCTGTCTGTACAGCGCAAATATATTTGAAAATTCATAATGAGGGGCCTTTATATACGCAAGAGAACCCAAAACAAAGTTGTTTCATTTTGTCTATTTGTGTCCATGTTTGTGTACTCTAATCTTAGATACGGGTTTTCCGATTTGAATGCAGTTTGCAGGATTATGTTGTGAGAGAGTTCATTTAACATTTAGTGTTTTTTTCATTTAAGTCGGTTAACAAATAAAGAAGCTATGTCAATTTATGTCAATTATTACGTATAGGTTGGGTTAAGTTAGCCTGTACGAAGTCGCGAGCACAGCTAGTACTTGTTTAAATTCAATACAATAATGAATAGCGTAAAACTTCCAATAAAAACAGCGAAGGTAGACTAATCGCATTCTAATACCAAGTTCATTGGTGCGCGAGGTATTGTCGTTCATTGAAGGCTTTCTCGCAAATTAACGACGGATATTAATCAGTCGCTGGTATTTTTACGAGGGCCCGAACACGACGTTGCCGCCATTTATTTAGATATAAAAAAAGTTTGCAAAAAACTTGAGATAAAATGAATATTTTTTATTGGTAACTCTTTGTAACGGATGTGTTGCAAGCATAATTTGTTTTTTATAGATTATTTTTATTTAATTTATGGCTTAAACAACTATAAATATTCAAGCAGCAAATTAACTGAATTTAAATTTATTGTCATATTAAGAATAAATAGTACAATAATTCCTATAACGAAATTTTTGAAACACAAAACAGTAGGTGTTTTCTTCAGAAAAATAATTGCTATGTACATTTAATCTTTTTGATGTATATGGTATATTTTCGTCAAAATCAAATAAAATACATTTTAACATACTTTTAACAGTGTATTCATTAAACAAAACATAACTTAGTACGTTTTTCACGGAGACAAGATTTTTTTAAAGGACTTGGCCTTGGCTTAGAACTGTTCCAGGCATTAATTGGTATACAAGTACAGACACGCTATTATACAAAAATGTCCAAATATAATGGTCCAATCGCGCAATAAACTAATGTCTATAGCTCTCTCTTACAACAAAACATTCCAGTTTCTTAGTGGTATGTTAAGGTTATATATCAAGTTATAGTTCGCTCGAGGCACCACTGAAAGTTACAAGTATTTATACTTTAAAACAATGCCAAGTAAATGCGTCATTGCGGCCTATTTAGTGTTCACTAAACGTAAAATACCATATCATACATTTAATCAAAGATTACTATGAAGTTTATTATGTACCTAAAATATTTATAAAGGCATAGTTGTTTATTTTATTAAACCTTCGACGGCGACGTTAAGCGGCAATATACGTATCCATTTCATAGTTTTATTGTCGGTTCGCATTCATTCCTACAATTATTTTATAACGAATATGAAATTAATGCCTATGGAAGCATTATTGAGTACCTGCTACAATATTGAAATCTTTTACAATGACGAAGGACTTTTAGTATATGGATGTAGTCCTAATGTTAAGGTGCATTATATGCTACAGCTTGTCGGATACAATTAGAAAAGCCGATTCGGAAAGCATGTTTAAAAAATTTGTTCGTAATTATTGTTAAGCGTCGTGTTAATTATTCTCATCTTGAATGATGTGTTGCATACATATTTATTTAGTATTTAGGTATATTTATTTGTATAAAAAGTAGTTAATTAAACTTATTTTTGAAGGAAGATTTGATCCATTTTATTCTTCTACTGGTAGGGTGCCTGCCGCTAATTCTCACTTTCCCTAAGGGTGGATTGTGATTAGTAGTGAATACCATTTACTTACTCCTATTGTGTAAAACAATGAAGTGTAAATAAATAAAACTCGTAGTTCCGGAACTCCACTGTTCGTATCGTAGTTCGTAGGTGCAATAAGTGTATTTAATTTGTGATCCCTTCATTATAAACTACTGTCCATAATTCAGTACTTTCCGTAGCAATGATCGAGAACTTTCTATATTATTTCTTAGGCACTGTGCACAAACTTGGATCTTATTATTCATTTATTTATAATTAAATCGTTTTTAACTTGCCTTTTACTTAACTTTTGAGTTTTTCTAACTTAGACTTTCTAGTAGAAATTTTTAGTAGTGACTCGGAAAAAATATTTGTGCCCGATGTATGTAATACGCTTATCCTCTATTTCCTGGTCAGACGTAAACGTAACTGGAAATAGGAATGCACTACACTTCTTTGCATATCCCTTCGGGGGTTAGAGGCGTGATAGTACGTTTACGTTTGCCTTTAATTTTTTACTTAAAAACTTATTATAAATAACTGAATCTTAATTTTAATTCCCATATCTAGAAACGAAATTTCTAGAAAATACAAAACGAAGAGAAAGCCAGGATAAAACTAAATTGTCCAAGCCAGATTTTCGGAAAAATCCCGTCTTATTAAATTTGGAATGGTGAAATTAACTCAGCTCCAGAACGCTGATTGTGAAGAAAAGGACAGTTTAGAAATAAAGTAATCCTTAAAACTGATAATCCTTATCTTGCAAAATGGAGTTTTTTTCCATGTTTCCATTTAGAATATTCTCTATCATTGTAAACACAGTGTAGTACATTTACATATATTGCAACCTCGCATGCATTAACAATTCAATTAATAAATAAATTTCAGCTTTTAAAGCTATGAGAATTACTTGTATCTTTTATGACGATTACTCCTACTACGCTCCTCTGTCTACCTCTTTTGGAGTTACAGGCATGATGTTAATTTTTTTTGTATTTCTATTTAATTCAGCTAAATAATTATTTAATTTCAATGGACGATTCACTGTCGTGTCCCCTGATTTAAAAAGCTCATAAAGTGGATAGCCTTTACAAAAACTTTAATATTTATTAACTTTTAATTAACCCAGTATCAACTTTCCCCATTTCAAAAATAACAGTAAATCTAATTCCAGAATTTTCTAAGTACACAGTTACTTCAAGTTTTAGTGGCGAAAAAAAATGATATTCATTAAGTTGTTTTCATAAAGTGCAAATATTATTAAATTAAAATTGTATTGAACTCCTTTTGACGGTAAATTTAAATCTTTTATATGGATTATATCGATAAATCTCTTCGAAGCAAACACCTGAGAACTATGAGAGAATCAATCAGAACTTAATTTGAAGTTCACATTAACAACATCTGATACCTGACATCCATTAATCACTGACAAACAGCGTTTTTAATGGGAGACACTGCGCGTGCGCGGGGCACGCGGCTTACGTGGCAAAGTCAGCTTAAATTGGTGATCTATTTCAGAGCTGAATTAATTCTAAATTTCTTTTTAGCATTACGACGACCCAGAGAACTAACCCTTAGTTGTTACATTGAACTGATGTGATATGTCTATAAGTCTTAAAGATGGCTAATTTATTTGCAGTGGTCAAATATTAGGTACATTAAAGGTGAAACAAAAGATGTCGGTAATTGTTACGAAGGTATTGAACAATAAAAGTCGGCTATTTTAAGTATTATATATATTTATTGTTTTATTAAGGTTTTAACTTAACAGAATGTTTAATCTTGTGAACCATCAAAATGTTGTGAGGACTTATGCCACGTATCCGGATGGAACTCCTAATATCAATTATCACTACATTAAGCCGGCCATTACTCGGGTTGTTGAGGGCCCAAGGGTTAGGGTCAATTTCAGTAGATCATTCGCAATGTCCGCTATTAGAGGCCACATCAAATTTGACCTGATGCCCAACGCATTAAGTGTACACAGTTTCTTTGTAAGACCCTCATAGACTTTACGACACGGCATATTACAAAAGGTCTGTCAAATTAAAATACGACGGACTTGGTCAGTCACTGAATAGCTGACCGTTACGGATATACAGTGACAAACATTTTTGTGCTTCGAATGGTGTATTCAATATTCTCTAGTTTAATGTTATTATAGATGGGTCAGTCATTAATTTTAGGGAACCTGAATCAGTCATTATTACACATACCAGCATATGCCTAATCATGACCATTCTCGTAAGGTCGATTACGTGAACACTATTCGAAATGACTTAAAGTGAGTTGGCTGTCGTAGTAACAGTGCAAATAGCTGCTTTGCAGCAAAGTGAGAATTAACATCAAGCGTAAGTGGTTTATAATTCTTATACAAATATCAGACCAACTGTATAACAATTATATGAGATTAAACATTTACCAGATAATTAACTGTTATCTAAGAATGTTTACTTTGTATAAAACATTTTCGCTTAACATAAATTATAATTCAATTAACAGGGATAATACCGGATAACAAGTAACAATAATATTCGGATATGGGAACAAGTAATTACGAGTATTTGATATCATCTTCAGCCTCCAGATGTCCACTGCTGGACATAGGCCTTCCGTAATCAGCGCCACTCCTTCCGGTCTTGCGCCTTCTGAAGTAGCTTCCCGCTGTCTTCTTCATGTCGTCTTCTTCTTCATTATTTGATATATCTAAGCTTTATTACTTGTGAACATTTTATCTCATATCATTACTTCTGTATTGTATGGCTACCATCATAGAATGAAAACGATTAAGACTATTGACCATCTGGACGCCCTGGGGCGCGCTGACAAAGTTCAGACGTTCTAAGGAAAATTATGAAGAAGACCTCTCAGGTATAACCAGTTTTTAAGCCTTTGTGTTCCTAAGAATGAGTAACGCGAACAATGTGTAAGAACTACTACTGACTATCAAAGATTTAAAGCCAAAACCCTCGAAATGTGAGGCCGAAATTCTAAGCTACCAGATTATCACTTAAGCATATATTTGCATAATTACAAAGTAGAATAGACAGCGAAATTATTTTATGTAACGAGCAAATCCAAGTCCTCTTCCCATTCACTTTGCCCTTTAGATAATTCAAGATGGTTTGGTATCGGGGATCTCATCAAAGGCTCCATCCACTTAGCTGTATTGAAGAGCCTCTGGTTCCGGGCTCTTTCGAATGGGGAATTACGGAAAACGTACACTTTACGTGCACTGTCTCCTTCAAGAACGTAATAAAAGATAACATTTCATAAATCTTTTATTTTATTTCTCTATCGTCAATGCATGTACGTTCCTTAACTTGATGACATTTTGAAAATGTTGCAAGATGTATTGTTTACTGATGTTTTATAATGGTAAATAAAATAATGTGATGTAAAATAATGTTATATTATTAGAAGTAAGCACCTAATCCGAGCTCCCTTCTTCGGCATGGGATGACTGGTAAAGAATGCCATTTAAGCATTAAGTATGTCCTTGTACTCCTTAGCTTAAGGTGTTGCAAAAGAACAAATTTATAAATATCAAACATTTTGATGAGATTGTATAATAATTAATTTTTTTTAGGATCGTAGCTGGTGGAAATACCGGTTCTGCATACCATGGTGGAAAATAATGGAAGTCATGACAATATAGGTATGTATTTAAGATGAAATATTACCTGATATTGCGCTAAAAAAAATATCGAAGTAAATCTGCATACCTAAAGAATGTTGGAGATGTTCAATGGGGCTTTTGAAGTCTTGTAACATGCACTAATTGTAGTCTGAACCCTTCTAATACTGAAATAATACTTGTCCAATTGTAGGACGATAAACGTGTTGATAACGATGATTATAAAAGGAATTTTAGATAAACATTAAAAATAAACAACGACACGGAAACTGTCTACATATAAATAAACAAGAAACAAATTTAACTTACAATTTTGTGACACTTTTATCATTTCGGAAGCTTGTTGAATTGTTCAAGTGACATTGTTACACAGATAACAATGTTACTCGAATATATAACAATACCGACAAAGTCGTTTGTAGAGATGTTTGTGTAATTTACAAGAATTTCAAAATCCGAATTTTCCGCCTACGATATTTTTTATGAAAATCCTGACCAGACTTTTAAGGATTCCTCACTAGTCTTTTAAGGACAAAATAAATATAAAGGAATGTATAGTATAATAGTAACAGAATTATTATTGAATGAATAAACTAGCAAAGTTGAACTATTACAACCACAGGAGTATAATTTGATTTTATTAATTATAAGTTACAATCGATATAAACATTGCAGACATGTATTGTTATATGACTGTTCTGGTGTCCGTCTTTGGAAAATTAAATTTATTTATGAGCTACGGAACACAGCAGCGCAGTCCTGCTGTTTTACAGAAAGAATTGTATGCTGTACACTATGAAGTAATCCCGAAATCAGATCGCAGCAGCAACATATGCAAATACAATGCCATGACGAGGGTCCGATTTTATTCGAAGCGGACACCTGTCCCGTGCCATTACGACTGAGCGAAACAGTTTGTACCTTAATTAAGCTCCATAGCTATATACGACAGTGTTGCCTTACGACTTAATTTGGAAACGTATATTTGGGGCCATCTGGGTCTAATGGATATGTGTTTGTACAGCGCTTTTTGATTCCACAACGCTCGATTTGGTACATTGTAATTGAGATATTAAATTGTATGGACAATGTACCTTTTTGTTAGGAGGGACAGATTGAGGCACAGGACGAGAGGTATGTTTCGTTCAGTGAATGAATGAAGAATGAATAAATAAATGAATAAGTGACTGAATGATTGAATGAATGAAAAACTAATAGACAAAGTAGACGAAAAGTTATCTGTATTTTGCAACTCCATACCTTTGCAAGCGATGTTTAACCAGTTTGAAATTTAACTGGAAATCAATCAAAGAAGCCTCTTCAGAGAGATGAATCGATATATTAATTATAATAATGTAATATAATATTTGAGGCACATTTACGATTTAACAAGATAAGGATTTATATTAAACACGTATATAAATCGAGTGTAAAATAAAGGATTATATTGATAAAACGTTAACATTTCAATTTATATAATTCGATAATCGGATTGATAGTATCTGTATCCCTTTTGTATCACTGTAATGGAGAAATGAATTGAAACCGCTGAAAAGCTTGTATACATTATTAATGAAAGGAATCAGATGTTTAGTTTGTAGACAAATCGACGACTATTCGTGTGTTTATCGGTTTTCTATGTAAGTTACAAATGGAAAGTGAAATATGATGTTGTCAGCAATTCTCAGGAAATTTTTGAATTATGAATATTAGATACTATTGTGTGATTTTGAGAATAGGCAGTCTGATTTCACTGTGTAAATAATTCCGTAAACACTCGGTCCTAACTAACACGTACAGTCAACATATAAACTGTAACTGACTTAAACTTGCTAGCAGTAACTAATGAATTGAGATGGCCGGGGAAATTGTTCTGCTAACCCACTTAGATGTTATGTTCGCTCCTCAGAATTGCTTTTTCTGGTCGCTAGGTAGGTTTAATGAAGATTGCTTAACGGGAATAACAACAAAGCTAGCTGTGACCATTTGTGTATAAAAAAGTATTGTTCTCTCGAATTCGGTTTTGGTTATTTCTTTGGCTCGGTTCATTGCAAGGTGGTTTAATCTAGATTGTATAATCACTTATATAATCAAATTCTCCGAAACTAAAAATATACGTGTATCGAAGGAAATTAATTTTTACTATTAATTCTAGATGAAGGCACAAAAGCGTATACAAAGTCATTCGAGTTAGTTGTAATTAATAAAAAAAACGTTACGCCACTCGTGTTACCCCCGAAGGGATAGACGGAACAGTGCAGCGCACTCCCACGTTTCACCAGTAATATTTCCGTCCCAGCATGGAATAGGTTGTGAGACAATTGCCATACACTCGGTACACCTCTAGACTCCGAGTCACTAATAGAAATTCTAAATTAGAAAAATCCAATAGTACCTGACCCGGGATTTGAACCCAGGACCTTCCGATCGGCAGTCGCGCTTGCAACCACTCGACCAACGAGGCAGTCAAAAAGTATCGATTTCCTATATTGTATCGACGCAATTAAAGCGAGGTGTTCCAGGAATCTCACTAAAACGGTTCTTATTGGGGACATTCGGGAAATTGTAGGTACATTAATGTTTCATTAGTTTCAATTATCGAAGACTTGTTGTCGAATGGAACAGAATTGAATTAATAACACAGAACTCAATTGGGGAACACAAAATAACCTTTGATCAAGGTAAGTACACCTTGTCGACATCAGAACAAATGTTTATATACATTACCCGTTTTACTTAACATTATTACAATCATTATCGTCAAACCGTTTGTCAGTTTACTGTTGGACACGGGTCTACTCTCAGAGTAAGGGGTAAGGGTTGGGTTGCCATGTGGGCAAGTTCGGATCGGTAGAGCTTTCACACCTAAAATAACATTATGTAGAGTTTTAAGATGTGTGGACTGTAAGTAGTCGTTTAATATAAACCCAAAAAGAGCTACTAAATGTTCGTTATTTACTAGAGTGAAATGAACGAGTACAACAATAAATCCAGTTTATTGAACGCGTGTTAAATCCAGGACACATTTAATACACCGCTCGTAAAATACAAAAGGAGAGAAATGGTTTAATTAAAAAGAATTGGCACTAAGCACGCTCCCACAATTCAATTTCCATGTAAGTGTTCAGCGAGTGTCGATCGCTAGCGCTAACCGCGCAATTTGAAAGTAAAATTTAATACTTGTAAACACACGGTTGATTATTTCACACGTACCTACATGCGTTTCTATTGCACACGGATTATCGAGACTACAACTACTGTATTAGGCTCACCACCATTATCCTTTTCCATGGTGAAACGTGGGAATGACTAAACTCTTCTGCCTACTTCTTCGAGAACTATAGGCTCAAGATTACGGTTACAACTGCTTGTATTGCATCCAAAAATAAGTCTTATAGTGTGTTTTATAAGTCAAGTTATTATTTATAGATACGTCCAATGATGTTTCGAGCAATATTAATTGGTGTTTGAATGTTGCCACCACGCATATTGCCTCGCCATTTCCCATAGAAGTAGACAGGACTAAGGAATCATTGTGGCGACAGACATGTCAAAATTTTTTCGCCTCTTCTACATTAATAATAATTAAGATCGTCATCTCACACACGCACATCGCACATCTAGAAAGGTACTTTCGAGCTACTCTTCTTTCTGTTTACTCTTTAAGTTTTGTAAGCAACAGCTGCAACAAAGTACGCAATGAAAGCTCGTATGTTTTCAGTGGTAGCAGAAACCTATCTAGATACCTCACCGCAGCAGTTTTAAAATATTAATTAGGCGACATTACGTCCCTGTGTAACCTAATATACAATTTATTCGAATCGTGCTCCCCGATCCCGGCAGGTAATTAAGGCCGCTCCACATTTATCCGCTTGCCTTCGCGTTTTCACGTAATAATATTATATATGAAAGTTAGGTAGCTGTCTTATCGAGGAATTCACATTTACGTGTATATGTGAAGCTAACGCTGAAGATATTGGGCGCTGAGGTGACTAATCAATAATGTGAGTGAATTTGAAAAATTAACGGCAGAAATTTGGCTTTTCTTATTTATCGGCTTCAAGAGCGCACTGCTGTTGATCTTAAGTAAAAAATGGTTTCCGTCGCTCTAGTGGAATTGTGGGATTCAGGGGGGTTTAATAAGATTCAGTGGGATTCAGTTCGTTTTAGTGGGATTCGGGAATTCAGTGGAATTCAATGAGATTCGCAGTTTGCCCAACATTACAATAGTAGTCCGGTAAAATTGCTCCAGCTGTTAAAGATACCCCTTTAAAAAAGTATAGCACCAGTTATTGTTAGTGAACTTAAGTGAACGAATGTCTAAAGTTATCATTCTCCCATCGCCTACAATACGACCAGAACTTTACCACACTCGTAGCTCTGAAATAAAAAGACTCAATAAACTTTCAAGCTTTACATAAAGGGCTTTCATTTTCATTACGCAGTTCATGTAATTCATTTTCGTATGCTTTTCGACGGTCGGCGTCATTATATACAAGTACAACCGTATGAAAAGTAATATTCGACGTATGTACACCTGTTTCTACCGCCATTGACATTATAGGTACATTTATAACATTTGTAGCACTGAGCATTGTTTTTAAACATTGACGACATAATCGAAAAGGTTTATTGTAGGAGTTTATGGTCAAATTGTTCATTAATGTGTTCATTTGTTAAGGGCGAATTTTTATTGTTTCATGTTTAGAGATAACGGTGCCGAATCTGATCAGTTTTGGATCGCTGAGCAGCCATCGACAATAAATCAGTCGCCCTTTCACTAGGTAGACTGGCGACTTGACGAACTCACGAGTTACAGCTGGAGACCTAAGGTCCAGACCCATGTTTCATTGTGTTTTTTTTTATAAATCACACACTTTCATTGTCGCCAAAATTTTTTCTTATTTCTTTTGCTTCTCATTTATGAAAATCTTCGCCTTGGAATTTTTTTAAATGTTTGCGTTTATAATAAGTTTATTAAGGTTGTGTGTACATATAACAACTCATGTTAAAAGTATACGTTTTGCTCGATAAATATAAAATGTCTTTTTATCCATAAATTATAATTAAATGAGTATTATATTAGTACAATAATTATTAGTTATTACCCATTAATGCTAACCCCGTAAAGGACTTGGCGTGAATATATGTATGTATGAAGGAACAATAATTGTTGAAAAAGAAAATACTTTAATTTTCAGAATTATAAATTATAATACGAGTACTTTATTAAATATTTTACAGATAGAAATTCACATTGGTACTGATTTATTGTAATATCATATTAATTCCATTACGGCAGTAAAATTTAACCGAAGCGAAACTAATTATATTGAGATAATACGCTGGTTAATACTGTTTCGGTTATATTTTACTTACTCGTTACCGGTTTGATATAATGAAAACAAGAATGAGTATTTGGGGATTATTAAAACATTAAATAACTTAGCTGTAGTACTTTTATTTTTGTGAGCTTTCTATATTTTATTCATTAGATATTGTTAAACGACAAAGGTAATAAACTTGAAAATTTCGTATGGCTTAATCATTAATGAAAAAAAATTATTTGATCATAAAATAATGATCACGATTTAAGCATATTAGAAATATGGACCCAGTATTTACGTGATCTAAGTGTGTTAAGAAAACAAACGAAAGCTCCAAAGAAGATAGATTACTACTGTTTCTGATCCTACCTATTGTTAATGTTTTAGGCCCCATTGTTGGTATATAAATAAAGTACAATGCAAAATTACAAAAAAAGGTCACATTAAACATTACAAAAGTCACACAGTCTTTGCTGACGCTCTTCAAAGACGTCAAACGAATTTCGACACGGCTCATATCCCGAAATTTCATTTCTTAATCGCCCTCTCGTACAAGGCTGAATTACCCCAATTTCCGTCAACTTCACCCTTTTAAAAGTACTTTTGTGAATCGCGAAATTTCGTTAGGCTTCTAAGGGCGGCCGTACACGCACGACATAATACGCAGCGATTTTGGTTTAACATAACCGGAAGTGTTTTGATGGATTATGATATGCATGTACGAGTATTTTTGCGGTCTATTCAAACGTACTAATAGTTCGAGGTTTCTCGCTGTAGACGCCATTAGAACTACGTTTCCATCCCAAGAAAATTAGTCACATGTCACATTGTCGAAATTTAAGACAATGGAATTTAATTCCGTCTATTTATGTAATCGATAAGTTGTTGGTGTATTTTAAAAAAATATCTACATATATAATAAAATCAGTAAAAAAACATTCGTGTCGCAACAGGTTCGCAACTTCATTGTGAAAAAGTCTCACCGTGTGTAAAAACCCTAAATCTTCCAGCTCAGTTTCTAAGTGACTTTGTGGATGTCATGATCACCCATCTATGAATATAATTGGCTCAACAAAGATGCTGGCCTTCTTGTTAGTTTAAGAGAAAAGTTTCGCCTTTGATGTTCATGCAGAGGTTAACTTTTCATGTCATTCCCTCCCATATTTCGATAGATGTAAGGACGAGATTGGTTTGTATTGTTGCGCATCTGGCTTATGTAAGGCAAGTAGTGTTACATTTTCGGTTGAAACGTGAACGTTGCCTTTGGTTTTGGAAGCGTGCGACTTCGTTAGGAGCGGCGGCGAAGTATTTAAGTGATTGAAGCTATACATTAATAGATTCGAGTGTCTACATTGAGTGCATTTCAAATAACAAATTTAGGACAGTATAGCAGGAATGACTGTACAAATAATATGACCAAATATTCCGCTATAAATGGTACTGTTTCTATTTGACAATATTCTAATTCCTAATATAGTTATTGTTTATATCAATGTGTCGTTATGGTGCACTGAATGAATTTACAATAGAATGCGACATTTTTTTTTTTTTTTTTTTTTTTTTTTTTTTTTTTTTTTTTTTTTTTTTTTTTTTTTTTTTTTTTTTTTTTTTT
>DWDT01002695.1:0-13340 GCA_018245595.1 Microceris scylla | reverse complement strand
CTTGGCCAGCGTGGCAGACTATGGCCTTAACCCTCTCAATATGAGAGGAGACCCGTATTCCAGCAGTGGAATTGTATTGGGTTAAAAAAAAAGAAAAAAAAAGTGGTAGTTATCTTCGTCTCGTGGCCATTTCATTTGTCAAGTACTTAACAAACATTATATGAAATAGTATAGTTGATAACTAGACAAACAACGTGTTTCACTATTTTCATAAACTAATGGATGGCTAAGTCTAAGTTCCTTCAACAGACGAGTTTGTATGATGACTTAAGTCCTAAATGGATGTAGAAGCGAAATAAATCTACCCGGTAACAGACAGAAATATTTGATTTGTCACTGCTCCCATTTGAAATACTCGTGACAATATGTATGCATATAGTACATGCACTCTATCAATAAAACACGACCAACCAAATGAGTTAAAGGTTAAACACTATTGCCAATATGTACGCATTTGGATTTAAGTACCTATTTATTTACTTTTCACTGTAATTTTAATCTACTTACTCAAGCAATTTTTTTTCTTTTTAGAATAAATCCGATACATTTACGAGAAATTATATGCAATTTGAAAAATCTCACGTGAGATTAAAGGGAGGGGAGGGGTGTTGACAAAAATCTCTCCAGGGAGAGGGGAGAGGCTCAAAAGATTTTAAATTCACCTCACGTAATTAATGGACTTCCTCTTTTTTAAGTGTAGAAATAGGCACGCGTTTGAAATAAGAGGATTACGTAGTTCCTTTACATACTCCATTTTTGGCACCGGCTGCGAATGGTCATCGCGCATTTGGATTATAAGTACAAACTAAAAACGCCGACCAAAACCTTGCTCAGTGTGCGTCTACACAGTTTTGTGATCGTCTGACCACATGTTATTTTTAACAGAAACATTTTACAGAGACAGAAAGTACCTGTTTCGTACAAAATCCCCCCAATTTGATGCGTTCTTAAAAATCGAATACCTTATAAGTAATCGTAATTATTACTTGTCAGTTCTTGCGTGGGTAAGCCGCCACTCATCGTCAGCTAAAAAGAGAGCAGTCTTTGAGTACCTACACTGCAAATAAACCAGGGAATGTTTAATCTTACACCTATTCGTATTTTATCCTCATATCGGTTATTTTCGACTAGTGTAATATATCGAAGACACTTTCATAAAAGGGTTCAGGAATTTTGAATCATAATTCTATGACTATTAATAGTTATGTATCATAGAATAGTATTAATATTTGTACTTATCCTAAGTCACAACAAAAAAAACAGATTAGCAAATATAATTATTGTTTTCAAATTCAGGTTTCCATGTACAGGGAAAAGTTCGTGGAATGATATGAAATTCTCACAAATTAGGCTCACAAGTGAAGCTACAATCAGACTACAAATTACTAGGTAATTGTAAGTTAAACGCTTTAAATTACTAGGCAGTTCAACGCATTCGGCAGGTAAGAGGCTGATTTGTCGATTCTTAAACGAGTTTGTACAATCGCAAATACGGAGAAAGATATTAGCTATTTGCACAATTTTCCCGATGCTCTTTACTGAATGTAATGTTAGAGTGAAAAGATACCTTACATTTTCTTGTCTTCCACAGAAAGAAAAGTACACTCTCATTTTTCGTTTTTACAATTTTATCGTAAAATTACATGTTTATAAAAATATTACCAATAGTGCCCAAATAATGGAAAGGAGGGCTCTAAGAGAATGAATAAAGGTGATGAGACGACAGTTGTTAGTTTAGTTTTCTGACGACTACAACGTGGACGACATTGTTATACGGCTGCGTATAAAAATGTTATAGCCTACTGTGTTCTTAGGACTACTTTACTGAACTTAAAAATCAAACAAAAATAAAATGAGATTGGAATATTAAAGCTAACATGATTATAAATCGTTTCAACTAGATTAGTTGCAATCATTTATTTTTTACTTCAGTTTTTTAAGTGTTATCTATTATTCAAATAAATAAATAAAACTACAGTCTGATCAACCAGAGGTTTATTTTTTCTTAATCCTAATTGTATCCGTAGGACTGGATGACCGCGTTGAAGGGCGCCGTGGCTTTGGCCACCTTCTCGCCGGCTTCCTTTGTTATACTCTGCAAGGAAACATTTTATATACATATTGATATAGACAATACATACAACCATTTACTAGAAAACATTAGAAATAACTCAGTTCTAGTTTCTTTTCATAACACATCAAATAATGTAGGTAAGAAAGTTGATCATCATTACGATTTAATACATAATGTGGCTGAGTAGATCTTAAGTGTAAGGACTAGTATGTAAATAGTACCTTAAGTTTCCTTTCATATGCAACCCTGTGGATGGCCTTGAACTTCCTCTTGTTTTCAAGTTTGCGGACAACATCTCGGTACTTCCATCCAACTTCATGAGAAAGTCTGCCCACATGACAGTACTGCAATAATAATTTAGAATGTCCATGATTATGAAAAATATAATTATGAATTATTGAAAAATTTTGCACTGAAAATTCAGTTTCAAATAGATTTCAACATTTATACCTTCAGTCGCAAATTACCCTGAAAACATCATTAAGAGTTGCAAGATTTTACCAAAATGTGAAGCAAAGTTGAAAATATGGTTTTATTTTTTAAATGAAGTATTATTAGTATTATTAATCATTCAAGTACCTTGCGGCCAGGTTTTAGACAGAAGACACGAAGAGCAGCCGGGACCACAACACTACGACGGTTGTCATAGGGAGGAGGGCAACCATCATAAGCACGAAGTCTCCTGAGAGCATCCTTTCCACGTTCAGTTTTGTGTGGGATCATGCCTGCAGTTGATGAAACATAAACACATTACTTTATATGAATAAGAGATTTTGTTTAGTCTGCTCAAAAGTTAACTTCATAACATTTGAATTATCACAGTTTTATCAAATAATGTAGGTAATAAAAAATAATAATCATTTAGTAGTAATCATACCTAATATTTTGGAAATGTAAACTTAATGGTTTTTTAGATATTATAAAATCCAATGAAACCTGTGCACATCTTGTTATGAGTTATGTACTCATATTAGAAGTGTTTAAATTTATTTTTGTCAATTTGAATGTCCCTATAGCTTAAAGTACCATAGGTTTTTAAGAGTTATAATAACAAGTTTTCAATTGGCATAAATTAGGCCTATCTTTATTTAAATCCACAGACTGATGTTACAAGAGAAGTTATTTTTAATTGATCAATATTTATATCCATTCGTAAACTATCCTTTTATGCATATTATTTGTGGTAAATAATTTAATTTCTCATCTGTCAAGTGTTATGTGATGGCTCACTATATTAAACTTAAAATCCCCAAAATATTTCTCTCAAGGAATAAATCCAAAAGGAGGTAATTCACCAGAGATCTTAAGTTATCTATATAGACCAAATTATGAGCTGAAGTGTGAGTTGTTGGTCCCACCAATAAATGTCACAGAAACAAAAACCAAGAGAGTAGACATGTTATACACTTAAAACTACCACAAAGTGGCTAAAAGTGGATTGAAATGAACAGCTGAAAACCAAGCTGAGTGGTATGCTATAGGAGAGGCCTATGTTCAGTATTAGATGGGAAATGGCTGGTATTCATGATACCTCTCAGGAAAGCAGCTGAAAACCAAGCTGAGAACAGAGTGGCATGCACTGAATGAGTTAAATGTAACTAGTCAAAAATGCATATGTTCTATAGAAATACAATAATGTGGTGCACTGAATGTCTCCAGCACACAAGAGGCACAATTATAGCCTGCCAATGCCAAGTGTACTAATAAAATCAGTTATTCCTAGTTGTAAACACAAAGGTTTTTGTTGAGTTTGTATACATTAGGCAATCTAAATTTGTTTAGTTCTTGTCAAACATGTTAGAAACCATAAATAACAAAGAATTTATTGTTTTTTTTTTTCAACTTCTAAGTGCCCATTATATATAGCTATAGAGTATTATATAATTTCTTCCAAAAAATAAGGGTAACTTCCATTATTATGATCACTAGAGCACCAGTTAACTTTTAGCTGAAAACATTCAAATTGATTATCTCACCTCTGACTGTCTTCCAGAGAACTTTGGATGGTGCTCTGAAGTGGAATGGTCCACGAGCAGGATTCACGTTGCATCTCTTGCGCAAGAATGACATGAACTTCAACTTGTTCCTAGAAAAGAGATTAATGTATATATAACATCATACAAATTTATATATAAACAATTGCATCATTAAAAAATCAGATATATTCACATAACAACATTCTTATGTTCAGACGCAAATTACCCAATGAAAATACATCATTTACAAGTTCACATAAGTTCTATAATCACACATTCAATGCGGAAGTTTAGAGCGACTATGGAAATTGAAATGTACTCCATGAAAAGAATGTTAAATTATACAAAGTGGTTTTAACACTTGATATATAATTTAAATTGTCTGTGCAACAAGTTCAAGTTCAAAATTAAACTTACCTGAAGAAATTGCCGGAGATGTTGAGTTGCTCGCATCGTACGACAACAACTTTGTTTCCCTCCAGCAGCACCTTCGCAATGACGGCAGACAATCGGCCCAGCAGGTGGCCGCGGCCATCGATTATAATGGCCTGTGAACCCACACAATGTAAAATTATTTGTCGGTATACTTTAGTACCGTCGCGAAACAACGAATTGTCGGTGTGAACCTAACCTATAAGTTGCCGTTGAATGATGGAATATACCTTGTTATTATATTTAAATTTCTAAGTACAATGATTTAGAGGATAAGTAATATTTACCGTCACATTTTCTATCTATACCGACCACTGATGTTAACAATTACAACAGTAAGCACGTGTACGTGTACCGAGAAACGTGAATATATTTACAGAGTCTTATAATATGAATACGTTAATTTAATAACAATTAATGAATGGTATTTTAGAGCAATCACTACTTTATTTTGAAATCTTTACGATAATTCTAATTTTCTCTCTCACCTTATTACTAAAGCCCGTCATTTTCACGACACAACAAAACGGAAAAGAACAACTTTTTAATCCAAGATGGCTACCGGATATGCTGTATAGTTTATGGTTCCTTCGCTGATATGGTTTTCACTGCGTCCGCTGCTAATTAAATTTTGAACCTCTATCAAAAATATTACAAGAAATATATATGTACATATTACACATTACACTTTTTAGCTCTTTATTATTTTTACCTTTTTATTGCCAGGTTGCTCAATCCATAACCAGTATAATATCGAGCGGGAGGATTAGCACATAATCCGTAAAAACCCATCATTGGATGCCTATGTTTAGCTTAGGACTTAGACAAGCTGATTATGATTATTATATTATTGAATCATATAATGCTTTTTATGTAATGAATTTTTATGATTACAAAAAATTATGAAGTGTAATTATTTATTATCGTGATACTTCCATATTTCACTCTTAATCATCAGCCTACTCATAATACGAATATGATGATGATGACAATTTTATAATAAGGGACAACGATAAAATGAGAAACATTTTACAATTCAATAGTTCTTGAAGTAAAATGATTATGCTAATCAGTAGTTGTTAATTAAAAAAGTTTCTTACTGTCAACTTCAAATTGTCAATATTCGACAGCTATGCGTAACTCAATATTTTTATTTGTGAAACCTGAAAAACCACGTCAGTCTTCAGTTAGGTATTATACGCAAATTAAATTCGAGAAAGAAATGGTTGCAAATTTGTCTATACCATTTGGATAAAAATGGATATTCCATATAGGAAGATATTCATTTATCTGTTAACATTTGCCGCTTATGCCTACACTGGTATAGGCTCGAGTATGTTACGAAATTTAAAAGATGCTGTGCTCTCAGCTGAATCTGTGTTTGGAGACATGCTCCGGAACGCAATTACGGTGGCTGAGAAGTTTAAATCTCTCCACGACGTATTTGATGCAGCTGTTGAAGAGGAGTGTATATATATGTGTCCAGAAGGTATTAAGCTCGCGTTTAAGACCACGAGTCTTACTTTTCTCTCATATTGATGGGGTTAAGGCCATAGCTGGCCACGCTGGCCAAGTTCAGACTGAGCACACTTTAGAATTTTTTTTTATAAATTCTAAGGTGTGCAGGTATCCTCACAATATTTTCCGTTACCATTAGCAAATGATATTTAAATTTAAAACAAACCTTTTGTATAGATGAGTGTGCCATGTATTGATCCCAGCACACCTGGAGTGAGAGGCTGAATTCTTAACCGCTAGGCTATTGCTGCTTTGTCTTTCTTTTAACTTCAGTAAATTATATATTATCAGTATAGTAATATTAACATATCATTAACTGGTTCATTAAGAAAAAAAGCAGTGTTGAAGATGTAACCTTCACATTTTCAGGTCAGAAGCCAGTCCGCAACAGGAATCATATCCCCAAGTCTGACGGCTGTGGGTCATTGGGTTTTGAAATAGCTTCTGAGTATCTACCTCTAGAGCAGATGACAAAATGCTGTGATAGCCATGATATTTGTTACGACACATGTAACAGTGGCAAGGAGGTGTGCGACTTGGACTTCAAGAGATGTCTTTACAACTACTGTGATACTTATAAATCTGTGAATGTAGCCGGAAATACTATTACAAAAGGTATTTGACAATGAATATGTTGTCATCACACTTTATTTTTAATTGCATGAGAGACCAGTGCTTGAGTGTGTCCTGCCTGATGAGTAGCACAGATTTGTCATAAGATGGTCCATGAGTGTTTAATAAAAGCCATGTAATACTTATGGTGAAGAATTTATAATTGTTAGTAGTTATATTTTTGGGTGACATAGACACAAACATAATAGATGTGATGTATCATAGCCTGATTGAATGGGCAGACTGTACTATGCCATAATGTAAAACTAATTGAATAATTAACTGCTTCAAGGTGGTAAGAGTGTATAGTTTTATAAATGTATAATATACAAATATATAAGTTTAGATTTATTAACTGGTCTTGTCAAATGCTATGTAGTAATTACCTAGGTCTGGAATCAACTTGCAGTTTTATTAATGACCTGGTAGTCAATAGGGAAATTCTGACCACATATAATATACTTATGTTGAGTATCTTTAAATGGAGTCCAGACCTGGTCTGTCATAGATTGTCTAGTCAACCTCTGACTGTAGCAACATAGTGATAAATTGAAGGAGTACTTTGTATGCTGTGATAGGAACTTTCTGTGTTGTGATCTATGACAAAGTTATCCAGTTAGCTGTCAGACTTAACACCAATATATAGTACTTGCATGTGACTTTGGATTGAGTAACAGTACCATTTTAGTAAAAAAAATGTTAGTCTTGTTATTAGATCTTCTGCTACACTTCCCATTTGAAGGTATTTTCTTATTCTATTAAATTTATATTTACAGGATGTAAGGCTGCAGCTAAGTTACTTTTCACGGGAACACTGACCTTGGGCTGCAAGTCATATTTGGATGCACAGAAGAATGCCTGTTATTGCCCACAAAAAAATAATAAGTACAAAAAGTACACCACAGGAAATGGTGAATTGTAATATATTAATATAACAGAAATAGTACCAAATTAACAAATTCCTATTTAAGATTTTTTGGTATCCCTGACATGTCAGTATTTGTCAAGTGTTAAGATAATTAATTTATTGAATTTTTACATTGTTTTTGTTTGTCTTTTTTTTGTTTGTGTAGTCTGTTTCATTGGTATTAACTTAAGCTAACCAAATTTATTGAGATTTTTTGTTTTTATTTAATTTGTTTATTATGTAAACATTACTAACTGCTTTTAGTTTCTGTAAACAGGGAAATAAATCAAAATTAAAAGTGGCACACAGCAATGGGTAATATGGCTGAACATTTGTTATGGAGTTCTTGTTACGTTCTCACTACTTTAAAGTAGTTCATTTTTGTATGTAGTTTATTGGATTGAAATAAAAAAGTGCTTACTAGTAATCATTTTATTTTTTAGCAATAAAAATTACATCCTTGTTCTCTTGGAAATACATACCTTAATATAAAACAATTACATGCTAATTTTAGAGAATAGGCCCTCGGAAGTCACACCAAATAGGAGCCAATGCTAAATCTCAAATTAAATCCATTGTTTTAGATTACTCATAAAATGCTTGTTGCAGTCTGGCAGACAAGGTATTGCACATGAGCAACATTGAGTTGCTGTGGTGGACATTTCATATAAAAACACATTGGTACAAGGCTTATAGTAGTTTCCATGTCTATCTTCAATAGCAGTCATTTCATTGAATCTTTTAATATGACTCACACTGATTTCTCTGTTAATAATACCAATACTACTAATGGACGCAGTCATTACACACATGTTACTACATGACATATGTTGAGCTTACAAAAATAATTGATTGCAATAAAAATAAATGCATGTATTAAAATATGATGGGTAATATCTCAATCCTAACGATATAGCTGTAGAAACTCATAGCGTGAGCAAACTTGAAATATTCTTAAATAAATATTACATGGATACTTCTCTCTATGTTAGAAGTTCCTTGATTTCATCTTTTTCAGCAGCTTCGAGGTAAGGTGTGCCATCTGGAGTTTTGCCATTTTTGGAGGCACCCTGTAAAAAAATATATTATGTGTTTGAGTTTTCAATTGTACATTTATAAATAATTGATATGTATAATATATAGATTGCCTCATTGGTCAATTGTATGCAAACATGACGACTACCAATTGGGATGTCCTGGGTTCAAATCCCAGGTCAGGTACTATTGGACTTTTTAAATTTAGAATTTCTTGATGACTTGTAGTCTGTATTTGTGACATGTGGGCGGCAATAGGTTCAACACCATAATTTTCCATGGGACTTAAACATAACTGATGAAATGTAAAAGTTTACTACACCCCTCTGCCTACCCCTTCCAGTTTTACAGGTGTGATGTTGTTTTTTTTAAAGTATAAATGTTTATGTCATGAAGTCAAATTTCTACAATGGTCACTGTATCATATTTGGAAAGACTAATAGGATACTACTTCTCATCACTTGCATGGATGCATTCATAGTACCAGCACAGCAACATTTTATCACATAATCATAGATATGTATGCACACAAATGATTGTGTACCATTATCTTTAACTATTATTGTTTTATTACACCTGCTCCCTCCTGGAACAGGTAGAGAACACATAGTACCAATTATTCTCTTCATACACATGCACCGGTTATCTAATAATAGATGGTTAACTTGTATGAAGCAGATATTTTTTTTTCTAGTTGAATATTCTTTGCTCGAGTTGTCCACATATACTAAATTACTGTCGCTAAACACCCACGATGCATTTATGTATTTATTAATGTACAAACAATTAGCCCCACTCAGTGGTGCAGTATAAAGTCCCACATGACAGTGAAATTTTAAAGTAATTTGCAGTACTTACATGCTTCAATAAGGTTTTCACACAATCTGTGTGCCCTTCCCAGATAGCTGCCAAGATAACTGATATACCATGTTTGTCCACCATCTGCAATCAATACATTGCATGATTAATATTCACAATAAACATATCTTAGGGTGACCTACACACAGCCATTTGATTTCAAACTGGGTTAAACAGTTGGTAAATATACATAATTCATATACAGAAAAGTGCACACTCAAACATGTCAAATAGCCATGCTCTTTAAAAAAAGTTTATCTGGGTGGGATTTGATTCTACAGTTTTTAGCCCAGCACTCAAGCCACTAGCTACTGAGCTAACAGGCCAGTTAACAGTCTAATATTCAGTATTAAAGTTTATACTATTCAGTATTAAAGTTTATTCAGTATTACAAGTTTATACTAGCTTTGAAACTTTATCATTTATTAAATGGTATGTCCCTTATAATGTTAATTTACATGAAGATCACAAGTAATCTCTGTGTAAGCAACACTAGTCACATGGCATCAGGATTGTGACTGTTATCAATAAATACTTCAGTGTTTCTGTGACTGAGGGTATATTAGGAACTATGCATTTGATTTTGTAGGCTGTTATCATTATAATCATTGTCAGAATTTAAGATATGTAGGTTGGTCACACATTTCATATCAGCCTATTTAATTAGCAAGCACTTCAATAAACTGTGCAGTGAATAATACTGAGTCATCATAGCACAGCATGCACATGATGCAGTAAAATAGCGCAAGCCAGTGTTCTGTGCTCAGGCACTTGACGGCGTAAAGTGGCGCATGTAATAAACTCCTACACAAATATTCAGTCTTCATGTATACAATTGTGAACTTACTCAATCCTTTAATTGTATCTTAGTGTTGATTGGGTAGGCACTTACATTGGGGTCTGCACCTTTGTCTAGCAAATAGTTCACGACGGCGGTTTGCCCGTAGTCAGCGGCGTAGTGCAATGGGACTCGGCCGTCTATGAGAGCATTCACATCTATTTTCTGTCAAGCGAAAGTAATATATCAATGCTGTACATTGAACTAACTTTGTAGGTATTATAGTTATACCATTTCATTGTTACATATACGTTCTATATGTAGGAAACAAAAGTATTAAACTTACTTTTAACAAAAACATTACACAGCAATTCGTACAATCGTTTATATAAAACATAAAACAAATAAATTTACTTACATTTTTTTCTACTATGTCCTTCACTTGATCTATGTCACCGTTTTTAATACCCCAAACTAATTCACTCATTTTTGCGTACTTTCTAAATTCTTTTTGTTCAATTCTGAAAAATACTACCCGTTCAACTTCAATGATTCCGTCAATCAGTGAAAAATAGCAGTGCAATATTGGTTCGTACAGATTCAAAACTATAATGTCATTTCTTTATATTAAGGTACGTTGCACATGATACATTACGCACTTATGTCGCTCGTAAGTATGAAAACCTTTCTGTGGCATATATCTTAAATGTAAATTATTTATTGTCACTTTAGTTATTAGTGTTTTATTAGAATAATAACAGTGATCCGATTCTTTAATTATTAATATTACATTCGATCATGATCAGGGAACCATTTTTGACGGTTTATATTTTTTAAATTGAACGTTGATTTTGAAAACTGTTATAATTTGAAGTTATTGGAACTGTGCGCGTTCGTGAACGATTGTTATTTTAAAACATATTTTAGATTGTTGCAACAAATTACTTGTAAATTATAATGGATCGTAGTATTGATGATGTTATTAATTTACCTAAAGATACTTGGATAGCTACGAAATATCTAGTGGTATGTAGAGTGGCAAATATGTAGCTCTAAGTCGTGTAAAGATTAAGTAATTTATAACAACAGTATTGGTATGGTTCACCTTAGTGGTACTTGATATATATCTGAATTCATGTAATTATATTCCAGGAAATGGTTCTTCATAACATATACCCATTACTGCGTAATATTTCTAATAAACTTCAATTACAATACAAAGAAGGAACATTTGACGATAATGCACTGATGAAATTTCGTGAGGTTTATATATTGTGTTTGAGTCAGATAAAAAAATGCGTACTCAATTTAATTGATGTGTTTAAAGAGGAACACCATAAGCAACTTCACCTTCAGGTCTGTTTATAATTTTTAATGGGATAGGTTTTTACAGGCTTATTAGTATAAAGTATACTTGACCTCTGTAGATTATATTTCAAACAGGAAGATGTGATGTGTAGTTCGATCATTGTAGGATGGAAAGTCCTTCACCTTAATGAAGTTGTATACACATACACTTTGTTCAGAATATCCAGTTTTTTAGTGGCTCTATTGAGGCCTGATTCAATTAGGTTAGTATAGCGCATTTATACTCAATCTAAGTCAAGGCATGCCTGGGGAAATCATCTATCCCAGGAAAATGTATAATTGAAATAAACATCTTATTAGAGCAGACGTAGGTGATGGCGCCCAATGCAAGCCATTAGGCATACTTGCTATTCTATGATGTGACATATAATACAACTGGTGAGTAGTGCCGGTCATTACAACTACCCTCCTCTGCCCTACCTCTACAGGGAAATACAGCTGTGATGTATATTTATGTTTTTACATGTAATTTCAGGAGAGCAGACAATGTGTACTAGAGAGACTGGTTTGTTGCATTGAGAAGTTACATTGCATTGAGGATCACTTGGATAAACCAACCAATACAAATCTAAGCAATGGTAACGACTCCTTAAATGTTACTACTATGTATTTTGTAAACTGGATCGACCAAACATTTGAAATTCTCAATAACATGTCATCAATAGTGTACAGAACAGACTGGGAGGACTCCCAAGAAATATGTGATGAATGGAAAAATAGTGTAAGTGGATTCTTTGGCTTGATACTGAGAAAATACACTACAAATACTTCTTAGTTGTTTACCAGAATTATTTGAAGCAGCTCATGGAATGTTAAAGAGGATGGCATACTTGTCTATCCATTTCTGTATTATCCCAGAATGTTTCTTCTTTCAGTTTAACTTCACTGTGTAATTACTATAACTATGTATGTTTACTATTTAACATTTAAATGAAGCACATATCACTCCTCCTGATAAAGTGGCTCTACAATTTCTTCACTTAAATATTTACAGGTAGTTGAGTGTGTGAGTGGACTGTACAAGTCAATAGATGAGTTACTGTTGTCTGCGATGACTCTCTGCAGGTACTGTTTACCTCCAGACCAGCCAGTAGTCAAAGTTCGTTGTCAAGTGGTGAGTGTAGCGGAAACATGTGAATTTATTTTGATAAAAAACAATATTAAACAATAACATTGAGTATGCAGCTATATATCGAGAATTCAGCCTCTCACTCTGGGGCTGCTGAGTACAAATGTGTGGCACAGACCTCGTTACAAAGAGTATGTTTTAAAATTAAATATCACTTGCTAATGATGAAGGAAAAGATCGTGGAGGACCTCCAAACCCTAGAATTTATAAAAAAATTAATTTCTATGGTGTGTAAAATCTGCCAACCCGTACTTGTCCAGCATGGCGGACTATGGTGTTAACCCCCTCAATATGAGAGGAGACCCATATTCCACCAGTGGAATGATAAATGGGTCGATCATTATTATTATTTATGTTGCTATTAAATATAAAAAGATTCTTGGAATTGGAATGATGTGTGGGTTAAGTGCAGTACAGAGAGTAGAAGAGGTGGCTGCTGTATATTATTAATTTTTTTTTCAAATATTTGTGGTCTACATTTACATTTTAAATTATTTATATATGTACACAAATCATTTGATTTTACACACCTCATATTATATAAAAGTAAGCATTGTAGAAGTGTGTAGTGATTAAAAAATTCTCTCTCTCTCCTCCAAATCAACCGAACTTCTTCCTCCAAATCAACAAAACCCCTCAGAAGTTTAAAAATA
>DWDT01002694.1:0-13341 GCA_018245595.1 Microceris scylla | reverse complement strand
CATTACTAACATAGTCATTAAGGAAAATTGTTACTAACGTTTGCTAACAAGCTATGGATTGTTAATCCGAAATAAATTATTATTATTATTAAGAATAAATATGTAATGATAATAAATATATAACTATAAGCCAAGATAATAAACCTTTACCAACCGTTTGAAGGAAGTAATGGTCGTCGCACGTCGAATGTTCAGTGGCAAAGCATTCCACAGCCGGGCCGCCAAAAAAGAAAAGGACTTGTCATAGTACGACGTGGAATGTTCTGGAATACGTAGCGCAAGGCTTTCTGTCGAACGCGTTAAGCGGTCGTGCGACGTACCAAGGAAATTTAAGCGTTCCTTAAGTTCGCTGATGTTGCAGAGTCAAACAGCACGCAATAGATACATATGTGTATGTTCCCGTACATGCTTGAATTAGTCGCGGATATTCATGTTCAGCGGCCAAGTGTGGCTGTTGCCTGAACGATAATACTCTCGACACATGCAGAAAAATATAATGAAAAGTAAAAATTGATTTTTTTCTATATCGAAAGTAAGTGAACTCTTCTTTAAGTGCGTTTTATTTAAGGATGAATTGTGCTATTATTGGACGATCCATTTCGCAACGTTTAGGAGAATCAATCACTGGCCATCTACTGTACTGTAATTTGGGTTTCAATTTCAACAAGCACTTAGGCGGGTAACGAGTTTTTGTTATAATATAAGGGCTCTTTCACAAGTGAACATTTTCACACGTAAATATTTCTTATAAGCAACGACTATGGTAAGAGCGTCCTTGTGCACAGGAAAAGGACTATAATGTCCTAATATAAAGGTAAAAATATTACAACTTATACTCTCTGTTCAACATCTGTTGCAGTAATAAAAAAATCTTAGGAATGTATCTGGATGATTTATAATCTACTCACATTAAGTTGTTTTTAGTGGTTCGTGATCCTTACTGCTGAGTAATTTAGGTAACTAGGATTTAAGAAATTATTTGAAACGAGCACAAGTATTTATGTACATATTTGTACTATTTAGATGTTAATTTCTCTAAATATACATACATATGTATAACCCCAAAAGCTGTTAGTCTGTATGTGATCAATTTTCCCAAAATCTTCGGAGCGGATTTTTGTAGGGTTTTTACTAAAAGATAGTGCAATTCTTGAGTAAGGTTTAGGTTAATAGTAGCAGACAATAACACCGTGTAACGACGAGGTGAGATCACCGGGGGACGGTTGACCCTCCTGAGACTGTCCGGGTAAGGAGGGAATCCTCGAGGCCCGTAACCTCGCACCCACGAAGTGAATCCCGCCGCGGCGTACGAACGACAAGTAGTGGTAGCGATGTACATACATAATACTACTTTCGAGTGGATCCCTGCAAGGCTTGAATTCACAAATGGACCCGACCGGTGGCGTTGCAGCCGGTGTGTCACCAAATTTAATTTGTGAACAATTGACAACATTACGTAATTTTGAGCGGTTCCTTCTATTTTTTTTTGTCTCAAACGTGGATTGGTAAGAAGTAATTATAGAATCACAAAATTAAAGTGTTTAATTTTAATTTTAATTATGAATATACATTGAATATGCACTTCTGTGATGTTTTTAGAGTTTATCACGATTAATGTGAAAACGCCTTTAGATCCAGAACATTAAGGAATAGCAGCTGGCGCGACGATGGATCGCATATTGATTGTAATATATTCACTATTGAAAGTACACGATGTGTCTTGCGCTTCAGTCATCCTGTACTAATATTCTACTTGAACATTTTTGGTTTTTAAAATCTAGGGGTGTTCATCTTAGCTCTTAAGAGTAGCAACGCATTTATGATAAACATCGAACAAGCTAAATACCACATAACTGTGCTGTAATTAGACCTTTGTTAATAATACTTTCCTGTGGTAGGGTTTATCAGTCAATGTCAATAGTCCTATTAACAATTAGTGCTAACTAATACTAAAAATCCTACCCGTGCAGTTCTGTTGGGGGTGTGTTGTAGGTGCAATGGTCGATAGTGGCCGCTCGTGACTGTTGCCAGTCTGTGTTACTTTTTCCACTTAAAAAAAATTGTAATAACGTTAATAAAACTATAATTTCATGAACATTAAGGGTGTCTGGCAAAGGGTTGCCACGATGCTAAGTGTCTGGCAATGAATAATGTGATTTTTAATAATCTTCTGAAGGTAATACCAAAAAATCTGACTTTATGATTTGACGAAAGTAGATCGGTATTTTACACACCTTTAGTACCATATACCTGCCAAAGCCACTGTAACCCAAATTTCGTAACGGCCCATCGTTCTTACCTGTGTTGGGAGCATACGCTGACAAACTTTCAGCTTTTATAAAATAACGAAGGTCTGGGGTTCACGGGCTCTTGATCTATAATGTAATGCATGATAATAAATAAGTAATTTTGTTTGTATATTTAACAATAAACCACTGAAACAAAAATGGTTAGTGTTTTGAGAAAATTGGACTTATGCACAATTATTTATGAAGCAAACAAATGTTTAAACATGTAATTCTTCAATAAAATACCTGACGGCACTAAAGCCATTTTAAATTTGCAACCAATCTGATTTCACAGGAATTACTTGTTTAAAGTTTAGATATAATTATTTGTTAATATAACAGTTACTTACCTTGTTATCGTGTATTTTTTATATTGTTATTATTTTTCGGAATGTACAATAGTTTTTATTGTATTGTAGGTACTTTTTATCGCGACGATAAAAACACAGTTGCGGGACGACGCAAATTGTATATATCTATAACGTAATTAGCTTGTTCGTCTGTCACATTGATCTTACGCACGCCGCAGTACATTCGTTTTAAGAAAATAAACGTTTCCATCACACTCTCGCTCATTAAATTAACAACGAATGCCTGCCAACTGAGAACATAATTCAAAAATTTAAGTGAATCACTCAAAGTTTTCTAAGTAACTGAATCGAATGTTATTTTTTTTTTATCAATATCAAGAATTCTTTTGTTAATGCAGGACTGAACACTGATCTCTCTTAATAATGTATCGGTTAAGATCTGCCAGGCTAACAAAGGTTTGACAGTACAATCGCTTAGAGAATGTTATATTCGAATATTTTGTTTAACTTTATGCCATATTTATCCATTCTTTAATTAGGTTTAATTAAAAAGGTTTTTAATAAACAAATTGGTTCAAAAAAGTGGTAGTACATAGATAGTAATTAGAATCCTTACATAGTAGGGCAATGTTAAAGAAGATATAATTTGCCTGTTCGTCTGTGAGAGACAAACAACAAGATTGTAGAACTCTCCTTAAGACACCCTGACAAAAATGGCTCGCTTCAATTAGCCCGTTTTTTCTAGTCTTTTGTGGAATGAAGATAAATTGTCAATTCTCAACGCCAAGTATGCCGTTTGTAGCGTTGATTAAATTAGAATATTTCTATTAGGTTAAAATGAAACCTATTTTACAGATTAAATTTCTCGAAAAGATATTTTGCACGTGGTTTTAAATTAAATTGCAAACGTTTAAACTAGGGGTATTGTTCTAATCTATTAAAGTTTGTCAAAGTGTTGTGGGTCAAATACCGAAGTGTTGTGGGTCAAATATCAGAAGTATCCGAAATCAATGTACATGTATGAAAAGAAGAATTATTATAGAAGATGCATAGCAGATCTGTAAGGATTCTGTAGGGATCAGTAAGCATTTTTGGCACCCGGTGATCTCTGCTTACTCAGTAAGGGGCCTGACGTGATAGTGTAATGATAACAATACTAAATACGTTATTGTCTATGAAACATCCATATTGTCTATAAAAGAATGCTTTTGTGTATGTATAGGGGACACTCAAAAAAAAGTTTATTTTAAATTGATTCGGTTTATTCTTATTTTATCTTATTAGACTGCCTCTGCCTAAAGAATCTGTTAACATTTTGTTCAACCTATAATAAATCAAAGCTAAAAATTCAATGAAAAGTTAAAGGTAACATGGATGATAACTACTCTATGGAGAGTATGATTTTTTTTTATTATAATCAGAGGCAATTCATATAACAAGAATTCTTTTTTTTTAATTTAAATTTAAGCCAGATATTTAATCTAATAATAAGCGTTGGCTATTGCATTTCAGACATTTTTCAATTTTATTTATTCTTTACCGTGGCGTTTTGTTCGAAGGTCTAGTCTTTTGCATTATGTAAGCCATCAGGTACATTTATCAGCATTTATTATGCATAACGACACTGCATTCCTTGATGTAACCTCCATAGTAAGTCGGTGTCGTAGCAGCTCAGGTGAAGAGAACTCCCTGGTACGGTGACGTTTAAATATAGCTTTAATATAATATTCTTTGAAAACATTATGAAGGACGACATGCATCAGAATCACAGCTACTGAGGACTATGAATGATCTATATGTACGAATGACATTGTCATGAAATGCTTAGTTGCAATGCTTACAGTCCCATTGCCTTCCAAATATAGGTACTCTTCTTTCTCATCGTGTATCTTTTCATGACCTATGAGGATAATATCAATTAAACCTTCGAAAAATGGCTTTAACTTAATACTGACTGGTACACAGTACAAATTCTGGGCATATTTCCGCAAACCTGGCAGTGGCGGAGTACAGTAATGAATTGGTAGTTTTTAGTGGTGATATTGAAATTATTATCAAAGACGTCACATTTTAAGCATTGTTTTGTTTATTTGTACTGACAAATCCAAGGATTTCCCGCAACCGACCTTGCTTAACCTTAAACGTTATCAGGTCCTCGTGAAAAAGTTAAATGATAAAAGACTAACAAAACATAAAGAACACGGCACAAAATACTGTTCCATATAAAATCTAGCGACTATTGCACACCCTGGTACGGCCCGGCCATGGCGCTATTGAGAACTCTTCGTTAAAATAAACCATGCTAATATAAACCGTTACTTTATCAATTGGAATGTAAATTACTAGTATCTTTACATTTCATCGGCTGACTAATGTGTTCAGAATATTTAATGCCCTATAACCGGTATCAATACTGGGTCATTCTGCTATTGTTAATTCCTTAAAGCTTCCAATTAGTTGGTGTATAAAGCGAAAGTAATTCAGTTTAAAATTAATTTATCACTCGTTTTCAAGGTGAAGGAAAAAATAAAGTTCTGTTCGCCGTGTAGTCTGTCAACGGGTGTACGACGTACGTTGTAGAACTTTTTAACTTAACACCTATCAGTCAAAAAACAAACATGTGGTCAACAGCATAAACATAAAAAGGGTTGACGATAATGAACACAGTTTTTTTTTTAAATTAAAATTCCATGTTTTTGGATTTGAAGGTTACCTACGTAAATCATAGGAATGTATTACATGATTGGTTTTACGTACAATGCTTCTGGCTATTCACGCTAGTCATTGCCCATACCATCTACTAGATAAATTGAAGTGGTATGCTTTGGAAAAAACATTGCATTAAATGTTGCTAAGTTACTTACTCAAGTAATAGTGACTGGAGACAAAGTTGTTACCTACACGGTGTCTTTGCACTAGCCGCGCATGTGTCTTTCGCCACACGTATCTTGTAACGTCTCATAATTAATATTTTCCCTATAGACCAGTAAACTATCATGTGATACTAATTTATTTCCTCTCTAAGTACTAAATACTATTTTTTTTTCTTAGTTCCTTGTAAATAAACGTAACGTTTAATTATAAACGTAACGTTTAAGTTACGTTTATTTCTTAATTCCTTGTAAATAAAAACAATATAATTATAGATATGATCTACAATCCAGTATCCTCCGTTTTCAACCCTTTTTAATTATAAAAGACAATTTACTGAAAAAAAACCTTTGAAACCTTAACCCCTAAATAGAGGGCGGATACGACCTGAATACTGAAAGGATTTTTATAAAAATACGGACTCTGGTCAGAGCACAAACATAACCGGTTACAGGAAAACAAGACTTATACTCGCATATAAATAATATTCATATTTGTTAAAACTTAAACAGTACAATCATTACAGATGGCCGATCGGTTAATTCTGATTCTAATTTCTAGACAATTAGGCCCGAATTGCGGTCATAATTACTGCGGACCCAAATAAATCTCTGCTCCTTACATACCAACTAATTGCCGAACATTGCAATTAATTGATGTGTCAGGGACAGATCTGACCTTCTGTATTTGTGTTTATCTATATTAACTGATTTATTTATGTTTATTCATATGAAATGAATTGTTTAAGGTCATCGAAGTCCAAGAAGTCGTGGATCCGAGTTTTATTGGTTCCCGGGTCAGATACTATTGGATTTTTCTAGCGTCGTGAGATCGTCGTATTGTGCGAGTGCACTACACTACTCTGTCAATCCCTTCGTTAATACAGGCGTGAAGATAAATAGTATATGTTAACCGCGTAAACTGTTATACACAATAATTTTCTAGTGAAATTTGACTAATATTGTGAATAGAGTTTTTAGTATTTACTATACATTGTTTTACTATACATTGAAAGCGGCATAATTTAGTGTGCCATTGTCGCTTTAGGCACCTTAATGTGGGAGGCGGAAGGGGGCACAAGGGCGAAGAAAGAAAAGTTTAGGCGGTTATTTTAATACCTGTAATACCGTGCTTCTCTCCGACTGGTTGCTTTGCTACGTACCTTATAAAACGATTCGATGATGTTTTAAATATATCGTAATTAGCGTAAGCAATCCGATTATAATTAACCGAAACGATGTCCAGACATTTAAGCGAGACATTTTTATAAGAGTATTTTCTAACACAGGGGATTAGAACACTAAATATTCCTTTTAAAAGATGAAGCCATTCCGAATATTTATTTACCATCAACAATGTTTTTTTTCTCACACGTAAAAAGACTTTTCCGTTTTCTCATCCGCTGTAAATCTGCCGTCTGTCTGCCAGTTAAGTGCCGTAGACTGTTATATAATACCGGTACCTACTCTCCAAGTTCTTTAAGAATCTAACACCGCTCAAGTCTCTTAAGCTTTTAACTTATCACAGTTTGATGTTAATTCAATAACATCTAAGTTAACTACGAAGGCGCTGACTATACAAAATTGAGAGTGAATGTGAAAAGGAACGTATCGGAAGTTGGTGTTGCCATATATTAGGAAATATATTTCGTGTTGCACGCAAATAAACACCACTTAATATTTAAAAAAAATGTAACATAACGCCTGTAATCCCTGAAGGGGTAGGCAGAAGAGTGTAGAATACTCCCGCGTTTCACCATTTGCGTTTATATCCACAAAGTAATAGGTGGTCAGCCTATTACCATACATCGGGCATAGATCTAGAAAGACTGTACTAGAAATATCAACATAGAAAAATCCAATAGTACCAGGTCCGGATATTGAACCCAGGACCTCTTGATCGATAGTCGACCTTACAACCACCCGATCAACGAGCAAGATCAAATATTACATACGTTTAGATAAATTTCAACTATATCATTTGGACTTAAGTTGGACTGAAAAGTAATAGCTTCAACAATTATATAGGGAGTAAAGAAATGTAATCGACCTGATAAACTACATAATTATATTCCCTTCACTATCGTATGAGTTAATCACTACAGATATTACCTCATAAAGTTACACAGACCTGTGGTCAACGGTTTTATTCTAAAACAAAGTTTTAAATTTAAACAGAGTCGCCATTTTTATACGTTTAGTAGGTACTTATTTGTCTTGATAGCAGCACTTTGGATCTATCTGACGCCCAAAAATAAATTTCTTTTTCAGCAAAAGATCTCCATAACCTTGCAACTTTACTGGGCCGTTTTGTGTTACATTTACCGCGGGTGAAAAATAAAAGATCGTAACAGCGACTTTATTTACTGTGAAATAGTAAATTATACTCTAAAAGTAATCCAACTGAAATGAAAAAAACAGACCTCAGACATAGTTGTTAAAAATGCAATTTTGGAAAAGCAATATTATGTTAAAAATATGTTTCGCAGCACGCGTAAAACCATTGAAATGTGATTTTTATTTTACACTCCTCTGTTAGCACTAGTATATTTTTCCACGCAGCGCTCATTGCAAATGTAGTAACGTAATGAAGTCGGTAGGGCATGACCAGAAAACAAAAGACGTAAAGTAGATAGAACATGGAATCTATAAGTAAAATTATTGAAATGAGAATTCTATATCTCGGCCGACCATGCACAAAAAATGTAAATTAATGAAAAACAATCTCATGAATATAGGACCCCTTTATAATATAAATATATATTCAGTAGAATAAGCGGATTATAAATGACGTTAAAAAAGGAATTTGATTTTTTCTCTCGTTATGTTGTGTTGTACATAGATCGCCTTTCATTACCTCTTATATGTTGGATCTGAATTTAAAAAAATAATGCTTCCTTTTCCCCGTGGAAAAAATAGTCCCGAACTATACTTTCAAATGTTCTGATTATAAACAGTATCTCTAACTAACGCTATCCCAAATCCATACTTCAATAAGAAAATCATTTTCACACTATATTTCTGAGACAAACAATTTTGAACTATAAGCTTAGGGGAGTAGAATTCGTTTATCAATAAAATAAACATCCCACAAATCAATTGTTCCGCTGTCCGCTCGATGTCATCTTAAGGGATTAGTTGCACTATCAACAAGAATCGAATAAATAAAAGAAAGAACGCAGTATACAGGCGCAGTGTATAAAAAAGTGAAAAACTCTTTGCTTTATTGTTGGAATTTAAAAAATAGTTTAAGTTATATTTACTTTCACGAGTTTAAAATAAATTACCAACTAATTGTATATTCGATTTGACCCTTTTTGAATGTGCCACAATATCTCAACAAGAGGCAAAGGACGGTTCTTGAACACGAGAATGGCGGTTCCTCTTCTTCCATAGAAACTTATAAGCGTGCTTTCTTCTGTTCTGCAATCAATTATATATTCCATATTGCTACCTTATATTGCTCTTTCGAAAGGCTCTCAAGGCTTTCTTAAAAGCACCAACGTGGCTTGTCAACTCCGATTCAACTCCGAAGGGCCAATACATGCAAAACCCGACCACACTATTATGTATTAAGTACTTAACAGAACTAACAACCTACCTATTTTCTTAATAAACATTTATCTCTTTCTTTTAACATTTTCGAATTTCTTCTTCTCTTCATCGTTAATCGTTGACAATAGGAAAAGTGTATTACATGTAACTGTTCATACTTCTATTCCGTGGAAAACTCGGTCAAATTGTCTAACCCTAATCATTTCCACACGCCTCCATTTATTGGCACGTAAAGTATACAAAGTTGTGTTCTGGATTAATCTGGACATATTGTTATAACCTTTATATGAGTAAAGGGTAATGATAATTGGAAAATTATTAAGATTTAAGATTTAATTATTTACAATAAATATCATATTAACAAAATTTTTCATTGATATACGTAGGTTATCATTTTGTATAGGTACGTACAGATATAAAAAAACCTAACATCATGCCTGTAATTCCCGAAGGGCTAGCCAGAGGATACGCCCACGTTTTACACACATACATACACACACACTATCAGCCCGTCATCGTCCACTGCTAGACATAGGCCTCTTCAATAGCTCTTTCACCAGTTACTCGTACGTTTACGTCCCATGGAATAGGTGGCGACTTTACTGCCATACACCGGTCACAGATCCAGACTCCGAGCCACTACTAGAAAACCTCAGTTATAAATGTGCAGATATATTTTTTAATTAGGTACATAATATGTTAAGTACCTTACTCCATACAATGGTAAAAGTATAGACGACGTTTTCAATTGGGTGAGTTGGAAAAGAACGAGTGATTGGCCTGTACTTTGGTGCAAAATGACCCATATATTTTAATAGAAACGTAGTATTTATAAACAAATTTAGTTACGTAGATTCAGCTGTTTAATAACTAAAAGTTGGCTTCATCTATGCTTGGCTTTATAATCATTTTTGTGTAAATAATGTTACCATCATCAATAACGTCAAAAAACTTCAAGAAAATCATAATTACAAAATGTAAGTACTTTGAAAAAGATATTACTTACAAACTATAAGCGGATAGCTACATAGGTACCAAGAAACAATCTTCAGGTTCGTTAGGCGGGTGTAGCCTACTTAATGAACAGAATTTCCCCCTGTTTAATCAGCGCTGGCTCTTGGATTCCTTCTGGAACCGTTGATTTACGTCCGCAATAAATCTTATACAGGCGCCGAGAGATAGGCGGCGACTGCCTATCTGTATCTTATAAGTTGACATGGCACCTTCACCCTCCTTCACATAAAAAAATAAGAGGAAAAATTGCCCGTATAATTGTTTGTACTATGCTGTTACTAATTTGATATCAGGTAAATTACGTACATATATGTATGTACATATCTAAACCTTGTTAATTATCTCTTTTTCATACCCCTAAATGGTAAGGGTGGTCCAACCCTTAAGATTTTTTTTAGGCAATTTTTGTTGTTTTTAATTTTTTATGAAACAGCATTCAAAAATACAAACAACCTTATTTTGACTCTTTGACAATGAACCCCTATTTTTTAATAGCCAAATTAGTAGATTAGTAGATTTAGTATTGCGTATAATAATATAATAAATTTAGTACTTCGGTACTACTTAATTTATGCATAATATAAAATGCAGTCGCTGCGGCTGTCTGTACGAATTTTAATGTAGTTTTCGTCAACGGATAGAGTGGTCCAAGACGAAGATTTATATGTCAGCCAGTGTTGTTATAAAATACAATCCTTCTCGTAACTTACCGTTACCATACACAATATCCTTGTAGTTTATTTATCCTTAATATTTTACGTGCCGATATTGACGAATAGATTTATGAAAAAAACCCTTTAGATGCACGAGGATTTACGCGAAAGAATGATTCTTCGCAAGAATTTCGTAAAGTCTACGCATCCGCCATATTTGTTTTCTACATAATAATTTTATTTCTTCATCTCCTATTGAAACCATTTAATTTAATAAACAAAAAATTAATAATTAACAAAAAAATTAAACAGATAAATCACCACCTAATATAAAATTTCTAAATGCTGATTAAGAAAAAGTATCAAAAAACGATCTACCGTCCATCGATCTACGGTGTTGCTGACAATTAGCGCTACGGTTTAGGTTCCAATATGTCACTCGAGACGGATACCTACTGAATAAGGAACTTACCATGGTAACAGTGTAGCACAATTAATGATGTTTACGCGAGTTATATTAATCTAGGATCATCTTTTTTTATCAGGTATTATACAAATAAGTAGGTACCTATGTGTGAAAGTACCTATAGATGGAGGTTACTTTTAATATGTAGTTTTTAAATATTATTTAGTACTCTATGTTGGTGGTGTTAGAAAATTCAATATCTTACTATTTGTAATACCACTTCCACGAATGGAATATTAAAACAGAAATGATCATATTAAATTCCATAATAGGTCGCGATAAAAACTGAGACACGAAAATATTTGACTTTAATTTGACGACCACTAAAAACTTGTCAAGTAGGAACATGGATGAAGCAAGCTTGTTGGAAATTGTAGCTACTCGTCCCTCGGGAGCCTACAGTCACAACTATTGGAAAACAAAGTTATGCGACAAAGTTTCCTCCCTCTTTTCGATTTTGAAAATAATGTGATCAGTTGGTTTGTAAGTTCTTGAAATAGTAATTTTTTTAAATGTAAAACTACATAGACCAACTTTTCTTATAACTATTATATTTCGTGAATGCATTATTTTCTACATATTTAAAGGTAGGGTAGGGTAGGTAGTTACTGTAGCATAAAAGAGCCAACACATCTTCAAACATAGGCTACTTGGGTAAGATACCTCATACACAATAAAAAGGCCCACATTGTTAGATAATTAGTTAGAGTCGTGATATGACCAATATGCTTTTCTCTATGATACATAGGTATAACCAACAGCCAGCTTTTGCCTGGGGTCTGTGCACGCGTAGGAAAAAATCTCATAGAGTCAATAACGGAAATAATTCGATCTGGTTTCTTTGAAACATAATTACCAGATGGCTGGTAACTGTTATATTCAGCAAATCGCAATGGAAACCATCTGAGTGGAGACTCGCGGCAGTGTAACAGAATAAAAAAAATATTTATTAAAATAATTTACCAATAGGCGTAACTTCACGCTTATAATAGACTAACCGAAGAGGTAGGCAGAAGACTGTAATACACTCCCATGTTTCACCATTTACATTTAGGTCTCGGCTGTTGCCATAGGAAAGCAGGCAATCGTCAACATAAAATATTACATTAAAATAATAATTACGTTAACATAATAACATTAAAATAACCGTTACATTTAGGCAATAATTACATTAAAGTAATACATATGAGTAAGAACTACGTTTAAACAAAATATACATCAAAATAATCATCTTAAAACCCAACACAAATAGGTACGTCTAACGCCATCTAGTAGCAGAAATTAAGAACTTACTAATACGGCGTTAAGATTTTAATCCTAGCCTAACCCTCATCAAGAGATTGCATGTTGCCAATATTAGACGCGATCTTGATAGGTTGACGCTTGATGGGCAATTTAATAGGCCCGGATTAAACCGATAACTAATTTCGCAAACACCCCACGTCACAGTTTAATACTGTTTACTTTAACACCTAGTACATTTTACATGCCAAGGTAAGGTAAGGTTTTGGCTAAACGCATTATGAGTGCTGATGCATAAGGACCCATGTAGCACTGAAATTAGACTGTCTCGAAAAAAGAGGTGGTTTAATAAAGTACATATTAATGAACCGGCTTAACTTACGACTAACACTTTAAAAAGTGTAAAGTACATTTTTTCGTATAAGCTTTTGAGTGGAAAAATGACACGTGACACCCTGCATGTCAATAGCTAAGGTTTTACCATTATCTATTTTGTCTAAACAGATATTGTGTTATGCGAGTTGTAAACGATAAATTGTGATAGCGATAATATAGTTAAAATGCATGTATCCTCTGTTTACATCTACTTTACGTTTTTAATGGTATAATTTGAAAATTTTAAACGATTACACCGTAATGGCCCACACATCCATTCTCACACCTTGATATTTTGGAATTAAAATACTGGCGTAAAGTGCAGAATTTACAAAGTGACAAATTACAAGAATTTAAAAAGAAAATTTACAGAATATACATATTAAAATAAAATTATGTCCTTGTAACGACGAAGGGAAATTGGTAATAGAATGGACAGACTTTGGACAGAAGAGGATTTTTGTAGTCTGTCTATTTGTATAGTGTATACTTTATCTGTATACTTTAGAAAAGTGCGTTTTAAATTTAAATATCACTTGCTAACGGTGAAGGAAAACATCGTGAGGA
>DWDT01002693.1:0-13342 GCA_018245595.1 Microceris scylla | reverse complement strand
GATAGTCGTGCATGTACGAAGAGATATGTAGAACAATGTGGAAGAAGCACGTCAGGTCTGTAACGATAGAGATATTTGGCACTCTTGGCTCCTCGCAAGAGACCAGCAGACTCGATGAAATAATAATAACTAGGTACAGGTTGTACAACATTTCATTTTGTGAGATATATTTCTAAGCGATGATGGGGATAATTTTGTTTGACGTTATTTATCCTTATTCAACTTGCCGGAATTGTGTAGGGAATCTTGTTAGCGCGGAAGATGGCTTAAGGAATACTCAATAGACGCGTTTATGTATCGATTATGCCACGGTAGGCTCTACCGGAACTTGTTCTTTGCGACGCTCGATCTGCACACCCAGCTTGGGGATAATGGGCAAAACCTCCTTATTAAACTACGTAGGCGAATCTCGAGCAGAGCCTGTCCAGGAGTGGACTGAGACAGTCTTACGATGTGATAATGATGTGTCACAAATTTAAGACTTTGACATGTACATTCCGGTTTCTTTTATTTAAACATTTTTTTTTCTATATTATATATTAATTAATTTTTCTATATTATCTATTCTATATTGTCTATATTATCTATATAAGATATAAAAAGAAAATTATTAATAAAGTTCACTTCAAATTTACGTTTAGTTTTTTAACAAACGAAGAAGGAAAAAGTGTTAATGATGAAGGAATAAATGATAGGCAATTAAATCAGGAATCAAATAAATACTTATCTTCAATGGGTTGGAAATAAAAAAAATCTCAAACAACTATTAATCATTCTTAACAGTTTCGACAATTAGCAACAAATATAATTTTAACAGCATACTGCGGTGGAAAAATTCTTAAAATAACGTAATGAGGTTTTAGGTTCCAATAACAGAGTCCAACCGTTTGTGATAAATTCATTTCCGACGTTCCCCAATTCGTTTCGAAATAGCTATAAACAGATTGCTTTACGTAATTTTCATGGCAATTCAAACGTGTAATGTATTTAGTTGTTCACAGGGCGGGCACACCATGTACCTACGAATTACGATATACAGTATGCTCCTACTCTGCAGCTAATCACGTTATTTGTTGATTTCAGTAAAAGGCGATGAGGGTAGCAGACGGGGAGTAATTACCCAAGATAAATTTATTAAAGTGATAAAAAATTTAATTGTGCGTTGATTATTTAAGCCTAGTCGTCTAATAATGGCAACGGAGAGGCTCATTTTAACGGAATAACAGGAAAACAAAATCTACGCTTCTTTTAAAAATTCGGTCTGCAGGATATGACTTGTAAAATACTCGTACATGTAACGCAGTATAAAGTTTATAGAAATTTTCATTTAGATATGTAGTTGGTTCGAAAAATTCTAATTAAAATAGAATAAAATTTGTTCCAATACTTCGAATATGTCTAACTAGTAAATATACATACATACGAGTTCGCTTGAAATGATAATCGTAATATCTGACAGGTAATTAAGATTTACACATACTCGTATAAACAGTTTTTAAATGTAATCTTATACTTAAGCCGGATGTGCGTCAGATGTTTGGACGAACAGTGTTATAATAATTGTACAATTTACTATAACACAGACCAACATATATATAAAATTATTTATGTCTAACATCCTCTTAGATAAGCGTACATTATATGTATAAGTGTATTTTGATAATGTTTTTTAAAGTGTTAATAAGCAATTGTTTTTGGCAAAATATTATTTTATGACATAGAATATAACTAACGAAACTTATAAGTGTAGCATGCTTTACTGCTTATCTTTTCCAGGAAATACAGACGTGATGTTATGTCATTAAGTAGGTGTTATTGAAACAGTGTATTGTTTTGCAACTATGTCATACGCGTGAGCATTAATTTTTCGATTCTTCATAGGAATTCCCATGCACCTGCATCTTTGATTTTTACCAGCAGGAATCAAAGAAGTAATGCAAAGAAACTTGCAGCTGTCAGTATACGAATACTTATTCAACTTGACAAAAATATTGTACCTTTGATGGTACAGATATATGTAGGTATATATTACGTGATCTTATGCTTACTAGTACAAAATGTCTATTATTTAGATATTATTAAAATGTAAAATCTAGTACCAGTGTGTGCTAGCCCCTTATTACAATCCTGCAAGAAACAAAATTTGAAAGCATACAGTAGAAAAAAAGTGTATTCGGATACGGAGTAACGAAGACTGATGGAATGTGCTTCCCTAAAATAACTGTCTTAGTTTTTCCCAACCGAAGGACAGCTAGGAAGTGATTTGTCAAAATTTGTCTGCGTAATAAATTTAATGGTTGGCCAATTATTTACTCTGTGACGGGTAACTGAGACTCGCCTCTAGAGAACGCTTTAATTTATGAACATTTTCGTTGTGGGACTATCTTCTTGCATACTTTGTAATAACGGATTTTTCACAATGATTAAAACTGGGTCAAAGATTGCCAACGGATAATGTTCTTTTAAGCAATTTAATAATGGCGGCTCTCGGAGAGTTACAAGACAGCTACTTACTTGGGAAGACTGGATTCCGCATTTAAGCGTCCGGGTTACCTTTGTAGGGTCCAGATTTGAAGGGCGTGAGAAATACATACTCGTATGCTAGAGAATGACGCGGCCCAGTTTAATGCTTACAGATATCGGTGAACCGGTCGTTCGGGAAATGTTACTTCTTGAGATATTTAGTCTTTTATATTTTTTGTATCTATATGGTTAACTGACCACTTCAAATGAAAACTTGATGTCATCTTTTTTTTACAGATTAAGACTGACTGAATGACTGAAGACTGAATGAATTGATGAAACTGACTACTGAGTCGGGACTTGTTATTTAGTTTTCACCCAGGAAACAAATTTGTGTGTTGAGCAGAAGCCTTTATTGTGTCCGGGTATAAAAAAAGAAAATATCGAAATACTATATATAAATATCAATTTTATAGGCTCTTTTCAGGCTTCCTTAGGCGACGTTCCAAGATATTAATACCTTCCTCGTTAGACTAAGAAACCCAAAAAATAATAATTATCTAACACCACGCCTGTAAGCTTGCAAGCACCAACGAGGTACTCCATAATTATATTAGTTATGTGTTATTTCAAATGCAATATTTAAGGTTCCTCCTACATTAACAAAGTCATAACTATTTGTAAAACTGCCAGGTCTTCATCTCGTGTAACTGTAGCGAACTTGTAGAGAACATGTTGTTGAACAAACTTTCAGTGAATTTATTTTAAATTTGCCCATTTTTCCCTTTCCATGAAAGCGTTCTTCAAACGGTGGAGCGTAACTTAATCTAGTGTACACTTTATTATTCGTCGCCGAGTTCGCTCCGGGCGCGCTCGGCTGGATTCACTCGCAGGCTGTGATCTGACCACTCCACGATATTGCGATTCTTCTAACCGCCCCCTTATTTTTGCGCTTCGGTGAATTTCACAAGCACGATCGTGTAATAGGAAAAGTATGATATGATTCTTTGCTAACTATGTAGGTAATTCGTGAGCGTGCGTTTGGCCTTTATTGGGTTGAAGTTTATGCGTAATATTGGGGAGTTGCAACACATACTACTATACATATCTAGTATAATAACCAAAGGTAGCGTCTGAGTTGTACTTTTCTTTTTGTTTAAACAATAATACTTTTTAGGGTGGTTCAGGTAGATGGCAGATTGAAGGAGCATAATCTGAAATCAGTGAATTATGGAAGTTGCGAGAGAAAATACCGTATGCTTAGGTGTAATATAGGAGACTGCGTTGTACATAATAATATACAAACAAATTGTCCCTCGTATCAGTAATCGTGCATCGCATAAACGTCGGGTCTCCTCGAGCCTAAATTGCATTTTCCGGTTGTTATCGTGACTCAATACCCATAAAGACTTGTCAAATCTATCATGCTTGTTAGTGGGGCTCAAGTTAAAGGACAGATATTGGAAGAATTGAGTTTTCCGCCATCCTACGTCAATACACATTATGGTGTGTTTATAAAACTTGATGCTACTTACACTGTATTACAAGTACTTTAAGCGAATTGGACTTATTTTCAATGGTACAAAGTGTATAGGTGCTTTGCGAGAGCTCGTGCGGTCTAAAGAGCGGTATAATTTATTCGCATCAGAGCGATTGGGGTCTTTCATCGCTTCGTAAAAAGCCGGGCACAGCTTTGAGCCATATGGGTAATCGTAACAGTGAATCATCAGTGCAAAGGGCGCGCGCCCTGCCCGTGCGGTACTTCATCGTGAAATTATGAGTTTACTACGTGCCCTATGTTTCAAATGAGATAAGGATACCATTTTATGTTTATTCCTGTCGCAAAAGGCACAATTACTGAAAATATTGTGATATATGTGTGCAGCGAATTTTCAAAGGTCTCTCTGGTCTCTTTGCTTTGCTTACGTCACAAATAATATTTATACGTATCATATCTACATAATATTGTACTTTGGCTTGTGTACCCTAAATAAACCGTACTTCAGATAAGTAGCTAAACAATGTCGGTTTTTGACCCAAAATAGGTAAAGCTCTAAAAGTTATGGGAAGTAAATGTGTTTTGTTCATCAACATTCGAAAATGGCCAAGATCTCGCTGGTCTGCCTGTAGCCTGAAGTCTATACGACACGCAACGTATGAGGATGAGGAGTAAGTGCGCAAAAATGACGATATCAATTAATTTGACCTGTTGATATAAAGAAATGGTAAGTGTAATTGTTTGGAATTAAATTCTCTTGTAGGGTTGTTGTTCCCAATAAAAAGAGCTTTGTTCAAATTATTCTGTTTTGATGACTGTTTAAATCGAGTTGTTTTAATTACCTCGCCGCTTCATACGTACACTGCTAAATTGTGTCGGGAACCGAAGAGCTTATAGAAAGCTCACTGTGACGTTGGAAAATAACGGTGAAAATAAAAATATGTACTTGAATTTCGTGCTCCAATTTGAATATTTAATTTACTTAGAACTGGTTGAAATTCTTACTGGTGGCACGGCGATATAAAATTGTAAGTCGTCTGGGAATGATTTCGGAGAGCGGGTACGTCTCTGTTTTACTGTTTAGTTTGTTCTGTGAATAAGTTAGCAAGGGGCGGGGCGGGGAAGGGGAGCGAGGAACCTTCAGCGCAAGAACAGGAGCAGTAAACAAGAGGATTTAATGGTTATGGAGCAGTCGGTGGCCCTAAGTGAAAATGAAAGTGATACCCGGGAGGCCGTTTTCTCCGCACGATTATGACGAAAATTCTTTACCTAACGCTCACGTATCTTATGCCTACAGTTTGTCACCCCACTACTTACATCCCGCAGCTTTAATGTCCGTTATTACATGTACAGTATCTCTATCTGTTACAAAAGTTTCCATCTCTACGATGCTCTAGACATTCTCTGCTGATGACAAAGTACATGACTAAGAGTTTCAAAAAAACACCTAGCTATGCGATTAAATATAAAAGAATATATAATTATTTATAAATATGTATAAAACAGAGTCAAAATATTCGATAACTTATAAGGACATTTGTAGTCTTAATCTTTTATTCTGAAGCATCTGATATAAAATTGTTATTCTATTTACGTAACATTGAATTCCCTTACAAATATCTAAGTTTGTTACGGTGTCGCAATGATGGAGTCGTACACTTACATTAACAGAATAATATGAAATATTGAATCATGTTTAATAGACTGGATTGTAAATAAAACTTCCAATCACAAAGGTAAAGTTGGCGCAGCAATCCCTTATTTTGCGCTAAAAGCAGTTCAGTTCCAGTAATGGTATTTGTGAACAGAGATTGTTGCAAATAAGTCCCCGGAGCTCCCGGAGCCGCTCTGCTCTGCGTTATGTTGGTAACTTGTTCTCGCTCGGTAACATTTCCCTTCTGTCAACTGTACGATTTATTTTTACACGCTTAATAAAATAGTTAGGCGTTTTAATAAACATTTTGATGCTGATATTAACGCAGTTCTTGGAGATATATTGCGTCCTTTAAAGTGTTAATTAAGTATAATACGCCACTTAAAAATACGTCTTATTATTTCTTTGTGGTCATGTTATGTAAAAAACTTGGCTTTTTCATTCAGTTGACCTACTCGTATCTATTATCGAGTGACGCCTTCTGTTATGACGATTTCGTAAAAATAATAATTAAAAATACATTTTGTAAGATTTCGTTACAAAATCAATTTAATGAGATTTAATCTCCAATATGATTTGTTTGCGGATGAGCATATATTACTCGTAAGAGAACGTTAAAAGTTTGCGAGCGAGAGCAATGATTGTGTTGTCCTTCAATAAGTCAAATTGGTTTAGTCCGTATTGATTAAAGTAAAAACATATAAACAAGTAAATGAACAGTTTAAAAAGTGAGTTGTTCTCGATTTGAGCCGCTGAATTCGACCGCAGATGCGGCCAACTTTTTCCTAAGTAGAGCTCCGGCCGTGCGTGTGAGCGTTGAAGCAGTTCATGTACTCCTAGCGCATTAATAATTGTAGCAACATTCAAAGCTTAATAAACGTGGTTTCAGATATCCAAAAACAGTGAAAACGAAAAAAGAACGAATTTAAAAAAGAATATCTCTACGCTTGTATCCCCCGAACGAGTAAGCACAACGGTATATGTACATAGTACACTCTTAGTTGTAGTGAACAGTAAATAATAAATAAATATAAGTAGGTACATTTATTTACTAAGAACATTAATTTATCACAATGTTCGGTATTAAAAAGGAGTTTCGTGAACGAATCTTCTCTTGGGCGGCTCGCGGTAAACACGTATTATTTGTGTTTACACTTGGCGTTGCCGAATAATTTCCCACGGTCGGCCGAGACCAGTCGTGTGATTAGACGATCTGTAACCGGCCGTCGCTTATCGTGCTCTTTACGTGTAAATAAAATATGGACATCCCTTTATAGATATAGTACGATGTTTGAAATTTCACTTAAATTTTTTTTTGTTTTTGTGGCTGCGTACTGATCGATGGTGATTGATGGAACAATTTATAAAAAAATGTTTTCTTTTTTATTCACACGTAGAACGTAACAAAGTTAGCGCCCGGCATTGCTTTTGACGGATTACGATGATATTAAGTACAAAGCAAATGTTTGCCAAATACATTTGTTAATCACTAAGAATTGTAAATTCAGTAAATAGTTAAGAATTTTTTTTTTCGACTAGCGTTGCACTTACAGTTTATGACTGCCATTTAAGATTGATTTACATATTGTAATTCCTTTATAGCACTCAACATTTCTGAACACATTGGTAGTTTAAACCTTTAGAAATGAACAATTATAATTGATTAATAATAAAGGTAATAAATGTTGAATGTAATAATTCCTGTGGAAAATAATATTTAATCTTGCAAAGTTAAACTGCCAAGTAGTATAAATAAAAGATATATAATAAATATTGATATAAGAAATTGGAAGCGAGAAGGAGGATTTTCAAAACTTCTATAATATGTCATATTTTAATATAACGAAATTTTCTGCAAGATCAGTCGAATGTGCTGCCACTTTTGACTAGTCTGCTGGATTATCTCATTTAAGTAGGTATAATACCTACTCGAGCATTTAGATATTTAATTTCATAATACTAGATATATTCTGATACAAGCTAAGCAGGTTCCGCAAAAAAAAACTTCATTAATTTATGAAACCTTTCTTTAATACGTTTTCTTTCCTTTTTCCCATCTGTCAACATATGAACCGTAATACTTTGGTTACCATGTATGATAGTTCGGTTAACAAGAATGTTTTCAAGGTAGATAAAACCTATTTAAGTAAATTAAGTTATAATAAGTTATCTAAGTAAACGATATTATTGTCAAAAAGGAGAAAAATTGCCAATTTTTCATTTCGTAACATTTTAGTATTATTTGGACATAGCAATGGACATCGGTCCTTAGCTATCACGTTTTATAATAAAATAGATACAAAAATGACGGAGAACTTTAAGGTAGCCAAGTTTCCTCACAGTATATACCTTCACCATTTCGGCGAATGATATTTTATTCTTAAAAACGACAATATTGTAAAGATATAACGAAAATATTGCAACTTGCAGTGTCTCTGGAAGTGAAAATATAGATATACATAGTATCACTAACTTTAGTTGGTATAAAATATAATATACAATTATTATCTTCTTCCATTTGTGCAGCGATATTTTTAAGTAGGTTCCTGTCTAGTTGAGCCGTATTTGAATAAAGAACGTTGTTAAGACTTACTTTGCGCTGGTAATGGCGAGCAGCAGAGCGCTTCATATTAATGCGGGTTTCTCAAATACTTTAATCTGGTGGGCAAGAGTCAGCGTTATTGCGGGATACAGGGACACTAAAGTTGCATTAAAAGAACGCCCGACACAATTGCACGGCGGAGATTGCGCAGCCATTTCTTTCATTTCTTTTTAAGAACAAGGATCAAGCTTAATGTCTTCAGCTGCGAGTTAAGTGTAAGTTTTAATACGCCTCGCTTAAAATAATATATATTTGTTACAGCGTTTTCGCAGACAGTACAAAAAAAGGTGAGTTTTATACATAATATACATACCTACATTCCTTGAGTAGTGTAATATAAAGATTGTTCGTTTACATGTCGTAATATAGACAATTACTGACGGACATGATGCATAATAGGTGGTGAGGTAGCATAGTAACTGTGATTGACGTGTAATGGTCATAATTGAACTTCTTGAGTTACCAGTTGATACATATTGAATAATATCTAGGTTTATCATCGTCAGCCCTTAGATGTTCACTGCAGGACATATGGATATTTCGGTAAAAGGAGCGTAGGTCGTCCTCGTATCAGATGGTCTGACGACATAAAGAAGACAACGGTAAGCTGCTGGATTCGGATGGCCCAGGACCGGAAGGAGTGGCACCGATTAGGAGAGGCATATGTCCAGCAGTGGACATCTAGAGACTGACGATGATGCAGGACATATGCCTCCACTAATCGGCGCCACTCCTTCCGGTCCTGGGACTTCCGAGTCCAGTAGCTTCCCGCTGTTTTCTTTAGGTAGGTTTATTGAACGTAAATTTTGTTAAAGTTATATCTGGTACAACTGTAATAATGTTGCTCGTGTGACGGTGTACGCAATCATAATATGGGTATATTATAAAGGGATCAAGAGTCCTATGTTCAGCAGTGATCATAACAGGCTGGTGATGATGTCGATGGTAATTTTAAACAGACCAAAACTTGGCACGTAAATGAAAAACGATTTTTATATACGAAATTCAAATACGACTGTAATAAATTTATAACTAAGAAGAATGGTTTAAATTAAATTTAAATAAAGATTATTTTAAATCAAGCACAGCCATCAAGAACGTATTTTGAAATCAAATCAGAAACGCATTCATATATCTACATTTACACGGGATTATTATTATTCATATAATATACGTGTATAACATTAAAAACAAACGCTTAGTACCTACTACTTAATAGTTACGTATTAACAAAATAACAAGCCATGTTTAATCCGCACTCGGGTGTAGATTTTAATGTTGGAAAGCGTGCAAGTGGATGGAAGGTATATTTATTTTAAACGGCCAATAACAAAAATAGAATTGGAAATATCGATACGAGATGCTTAAATACTATGTACCTACATATAATCTCGTGGGCGAGTCTTACTGCGCAGTTAGCGATTTGATGTTATATTAAAAGAACGGCCAGGCACAATTGCAGTGAGAATCCACAGCCATTTCTTTAATTCCTTCTTAAGAAATTAAAGTAATGGAGAGATGCTTAATGTCCGCAGCTACGGTTTTAATGCAGTTTTAATGTCCTCATCTCGTTGTGGAATACTTGGGTTGACTGCACAGTGTTTATTGCAATCATTAATTTTTCTATAAGTTCCTAACAAGTTCATACTTTACTTCTGTATCTTATATTTTTCGGCTATGCTACGGAATAACTTGAATAACAATAATAAGAGATCTGTGGTAATAACGACCAGGGTCGTAAAGGCCTGGCCTGATGATCTAATAATAATAAAATAATAATAATATTACATCCTACGCTAGAGTACAAGCTTCTTAGGTAAAGAGGATTGGTAGTGGCTTAATGCTGTTGAATATTATGTGTATAGAAATATACTGAACAAAGCGAGGTGCGGAGGCAATACTGTAAAAATTGCAAATGACACTTCACATTGTTTCCTATAAATAAATAAATTGCAGGCCATCAGTTACCGGTTATATGTGGCTTTATCGGCTGTACTGTGGGCGCGGTAATGTTTTTATGCATAATACCAAGTCATTCACGAGGTTCTAATCTCGTTTGTATATTACGGGATCGAACAATGCCGTGATTTATGTACTTTACTTTTTCTCATTAAGAATGAACATGAATTCGCTCATAGATTTCTACCTGTGTATGTAAAAATTACCTTAAGTTTAGCATAACTTTACTAAGAGAGAAAATAAATTACAATACAAAATAATATCTATATTACATACATTATTGTGTTTGTGCGGTTAATAAGCAGTAATTTTAAAAATGTGCGGTGTTTTAGGCATCAATACGTATTTACGTCTCCGTGCTAACATAGTCCTTTGAGGAAAGATTAAATAAAGAGGAGGAAATAGTTGATTTGTAGGTTAAGTACCTACTACTTATGTATAACAGAGGACAATTGCTTTGTACATTTTTCAGTAATTTCTAGGAGTAATACGACAGTTACATAATATGTAGGTAGAAATAATCCGTTTATTAATCACTTTATCAGTTTTTTATATATCAACGAAGAAATATTTCATTCATAGACTTGGTAACCGCAAATTCATAGACTTAGTAATATTTATAGTTTGAAGTTATCATGTTTCGAGAAGCTTGGATTGGTCTCCTACTGTTGATTAAAAAATATTCCGTAGTTCAACCCAATAAATCTACTCAGATTACATCCAATTTGCTGAATAGATTTTTCTTAATATCGTATGATTTTTTTATACATTATTTTTAATATTATCGTGATACACCCGAGAAATGAGTCCCCAGTGATGAGAAGCACATTTCGCCATGCTCTACATGACTGTGGTAATATACCGACTATTATTTATAAATTGTCATGTCGTGTTAAAACCCAGGGTTAATTTTTGGTGCGTTGTACTGCCACTGCGCACATCAAGTGTCTAATTACGTTTGTTACAGAGAACAGGAAAATTCTTATGAATTTTTAGCTTATATTAAATTATGTCATTAGCAGTTTGGGTTTATGATTTGATTGTGGTCGAGTGTTGACAACAATTCGGTGTGTTAAGCAAAGTCCGGCGAAGTTAGTATTCAAATGCTACCAGTGCTATCATCATAATCAATGTCTTTAACGTCCCGCTGTTGGGAACGTGGCTCTGTCTTAGAGTAAGAAGGTTTAAAGGCCAAGTTGCCAAGTGTGGGTGATAAATTTCAAACGGCTTAGAGAATAGTACCAGAACTATAGCAAGTTGAAAGTCATGGAATGTTGTGTAAGCGATATAAAATCTCTGTAGCGCACTGGAGCGGCGTGGTGGTGTAAGCTCCTGGCCAATCGCAACAGCAATGAGAGTCCCGCGTGCGACAGTGGTACATCAGTAGAGCGCTCTTATCCTTCATTACATTTACGTTTCACTAATAACTAGCATATTATATACATACATTATCGTTGGTGTCATATGTATAATTTAGTTATTTAATGTTATTCGCAATTTGTAATGTAGGTACATACAATAGATATGTTCATTGACATTCTTATAATTTTGATTAGGCAATAAATGTGTGAGATGCGTTTGTTTTAGGGGTGGATGAAATGCGATATTAATAATATGCACATGGAATGATAATAATAAATTGAGACATTTCACACATGGCCATCAGATACCAAACAAGAAAAGACCTGTGCTCTGGTAATGAAGTAGCTGAGTATGAGTATTAATGCTTTACACACGTATTTTTTTTATATTAAAAGGCAAGGCAAACAGGCAGGCGGCTCACGTGATGATATTTGAGACAAGTGTGCTATTTTCCAGTGCGAGCGTCGTATAGTACTTTGCACATGTTAATAGACTGACTGGCACACGCTTTGTGCGCGCGCGTAAAGTCGCAATCTGAAGCTGTCTACGTATGTATATGAGTGTGGTCTAAGAGAGAAAGCAGTTCCTACAACAGAATAATACATATATGTATTACTTGAAGTATTTCAATGTACTTACATTATGAGAGAAATAAAAGCGGGCTATATTCGCGGTCGCTGAAATCGAGAAGAAAAACGGCGGAGTCGGTTGGAAGCTTTGACCGGTCGTTCGTGCGACTACAAGTTTAAGAACTTTTCTATTTAATGTTGTTCACCTATAAAATTGCACGGTAAAGTTACTCTCAGTTACTACGAGCTCAATTTGCTTAACAGCACGGAGTTTTGTAACGGACGCAATCTATCGCCTTCTACTGACTTTTATTTTTGTAATGGAGCTATCATTTTGGTTTTTATTTTACATCACAAAATAATGTGTATATACAGGACACGGCTCGATGGTGTTTAGTAGGAGTAAGTCTATGTCCAGCAGTGGACTAATGGTGTTGATAACGTTGTGCATCAAGTTGTACCTAACAATGATAGTTAAATATAACTCAGTAACTAAAGTGCGTGCTAAACTTGGATATATGAATAAAGCAGATTGGAAAAGATTAGGTGTTAAAAAATCTACTCGTGCATGCAAAGTGTTATAATGATCTGTCAGTATAAAATCATAAATATTATCTCGTATAATTGAATGCTCGCAATAAAACAATATTACATTACTTTTGATTAAAGAAATATTCAAAATGCCTAGTTGCCGAATAATGCTGTCACGTGGTTCACCGAAGTATGATTACGAAATATATTTAGATGCGATTACAATAAGGGTAAAAATAGATATTTTCGTAGCAATAGGAATTATCAATAACGGAAGCATATTTTGTTTGCGTAACGTATTTGATGGTAGACGGGTGTCGTGGATTCCAATCTCGCGTCAAGCGGTAGGACGCAGCGCACCCCTGCCGGGCCACCTGCCACCCACTCCTGGCTCCACCGGTTCATTATGCAGCCGCCCACACCACGCGCCAATCACATAGCACCGCTGCGATATTGCTCACTCGCTAGAGATTTCACTCATATTTGTCGACAGTATTAAAGATAATATTGCTTCAGAATTTACTACTTCTTTGAATAGTATATAACTTATATTTGATCACTGGGTTTGAAGTTTTCGTTAGAGATAAATGTCACATTATATTTTAACTTCTTTTAAATATTAGGTACAACCTTCAACTTACTATATCACCTAGAATACGTATGGTAGATTTCTCGTTACTAAATGAGATTCTATTATTTCAAAT
>DWDT01002692.1:0-13342 GCA_018245595.1 Microceris scylla | reverse complement strand
TTCAAGCGATTTTAGACTTTGTAAACAACGCAGCAAAGTTTGATATGATAGACAAAGACTATAAAAGACAAAGTTATTTTTATAAAGTTTTCCTATTTTTATGTTACTATAACTCCGCAGTACAACCAATAGCATCTTGTATGTAATTAGACACATGTGGCTCGATCTCGTAATTTGAAATGGAAGATATAGTGTTCATTGGCGACTGGATTAAAGATAGAGTCTTGGGTTCAGGAAGCTTTGGTATAGTGGTGCTGTGGCGTCATAAAGATACTGATGAAAAGTTGGCTATCAAGACGTGTAAATGGGGCGATGAACTCACCGCGAAACATAAAGAACGATGGACGAAGGAGGTGGAAATGTTACAGAGCTGCAACAACCCTAACATAGTAGGTACTAAAGAGTTGCCGCCAGAATTTGTTACGGGTTTAGTGCGGGCCAACCCTTCGAAATTACCGATCCTTTGTATGGAATACTGTTCTGGTGGAGACTTAAGACAGGTTCTGAATAAACCGGATTCATGTTGTGGGTTAACAGAAACACAGGTACGCAAAATACTTAGTGATGTAGGCAATGCGATGCAGTTTCTTCACAATAACAAAATCACTCACCGTGATCTCAAACCAGAGAACATTGTTCTCCATATCCCCAGTGACGACCCACAGAATCAAGCTAAAGTCACATACAAGCTGATTGATCTGGGATATGCTAAAGAAATTGATTCTAATTCTGTATGTGCTAGCTTTGTGGGTACATTGCAGTATCTCGCCCCCGAACTACTTTATAGCAAAACATATAGTAACTCTGTTGATTTTTGGTCACTTGGACTTCTGGCATTTGAAATCATATGTGGGACAAGACCATTTTTACCGTTTATGGCACCGGTGCAGTGGATGCCTCATGTTAAGAAAAAAGCACATGAAAACATTTGTGTGTATGAAACTTTCCATGGTGACATAGAATATTCAAATGAAATTTTTCCAGAAAATCGTATATCCAAACCTTTTAAGGACTTAATGGAGCAATGGTTGTGTGTTGCATTAGAATGGGATCCAAAATTGAGGGGTAGAGATGCTCCGTCAAAAGTAACATTCAATATACCTACCGAAGAGGTAGGAATGTCTAGCAAAGTTGTTATCTTTAATATGCTTCAAGATATTTTGTCTAGAAAAATAATTAAAATATTTTCAATAACAACACTCTCTCACTTGGCTTATGAAATTGATGAATCCACAACAATTTCAACTTTGAAGTCTTGGATGCATAAAGATACTAACATTCTTCCTGAAGATCAAATTGTGTTATCTCAACCAAATTATGTAGATATTGATGATAAAGAGCACATTATTAAATACTGGAATGAAAATAATAGCAATATGTTGTATTTGTACAATAAGAAGCAAATATTGGAAGATAATGTTGCTCCTGTAGTGCCCAAGGCAGTACAAAGGTGCCTGGAACATCATAAGGCATTATATAACTACAAGAATGGTCTCAATTTGTATAGAAATGGTTTGTACTTTGTCATAACCCAGATGGATATCTATGACTCCCTTGTCAATGGACTGTTTGTTATAGCTGAATCTTTGAAGCAAAGGAGTACACAACTACTCCTGAAACACAACAATGTGGATAAAGCCAGTGGAAAACTTCTCGCCAAACATGAAATTATTTCATCTATGGTTGAAGTGGGGAGAAAACATGTAGAACATTTGAGGCAAAAGAACGTTGGTACCAATTTACTGGGAGGATTTGATAAAATATTTAAAGACTCAACTTGCATTGCTGAGGAGATTAGTAAATTACAGACTGCATGGTCACAGTTGTCTGTGAGGCTCCAATCATCTGCCAGACGATGTAATGAAGGCATATCACATGATCTTAACAACTTTATTGCCAGGAACAACTATCAAAATGTATTTATTAATGCCTTAAAGGCATATAAAAAAAGTTACAGTGGAAGTAGAGACAGAGAGAAGCAGTGCCCTGAAATAGTCAAGTTCTGTTACGACTGCCTTAAATTAAGAAATAAGATCTTGCAGGAACTGCAGCATCAACCATTTTTATATAAAATCAAAGATTTAAATATTGAAATGCCTAAAATAGCTGATGTTGTTGCAACCGCTGAGAATAATATGCAAAAATTAACCAATAAATTACTTACCTTATCTTCAGACCTTTCTAGATGCACTTGGTCAACAATAACCTTGGTTGTAACAGATGCACCTCATATAGCAGACTTACCTTACTGTGTGTTCTCATTTGAAAAGAAGGATTTCAAAATTGGTGAACCTGTATCTAATCATTGCATTCAAGTGGCTAACAAGACAGAGGATAATTCACTGAAATCAATTATAGCGGAGAGTTTAAAATTAAGGAATAGTCATATGAGCTTATGTGAAAACCTTACCACTCAGCAGAAAGCACTCCAGAAAAATATGTATGATTTTAGTTTCCTAAACGAAAAATCGTAATTAAGGAAGAAATTAGGCCTATAATATTTTTGATTAATGTAATGGTTACTATATTTATATCAACAGCCTTAAATTTAAACAATATTTTAAAAAAAATGTGAGACATAGTATAGTTTAAATATTTCTATGAAACTATGAATAATGAATGTATAATATGTTCTATTTGTTATAAGTACATATATATTTTTATAGTTTATTGAATATGGTTGCTTTTATATTGTTGTCATTGTTTGAACAATTAAGGTAGACTTAATTACAATTATTTTTGTTTTCATATACTCTTTTACATATAATATGTCTGTGATACATGACCTATCCAGATTGTAATTAGGGCAATTTTGCAATAAATTCCAAAGAAAATGTTGTGCCTTACGTAAGTATTAGGGAAATGTGCTTAAATTTGCATAATATTTTGTATTTAAAGACAATAAAAGTGGATGTATGTCACTCATTTTTATTCATAATAAAGAACAGATGTTGGTACTAAATTTTACTTAGAAATAACTATAATGTTGCTATTGATATTATCTAGTCAAATAATATCACATATTTATCAATACATACAAGTCATCTGTTATTGCATTTTTAAATTTTTGAATTGTTTAAAATTTACATTGTTAAAATTATATACTATATTCAACTGTTTTGTTTTATTTCCTTCATTTCCTCCTGTTTATGGAAGGTCATTTTATTTAAAACAACATTTTGTAAATTATCAACTATGTGGTCACTTAGCTGCTTAGGTATAGGAAAACTAATGTGGTTAAAAAATGTAATTTATGGTATAACACATCCTGTAAATTGTTCCAACCAATCTTTGAAATTACTCATTATGACTTGCAATTGTTTAACATCATTTGGAATTCTGAGGTACTCTTCAGGAGCGAATCTAGGCTCGGGAATTCCGCCGACATGCAACCAAACAGCGAAGACTGCGTCTTGAATATTAGTGATCGGTCGACCACACAATCTTGCTGACATCATGCAAATTGACATAAGAACATTCATACTCCCAATAGACACGGCTTTAGGTCGCTCCTTACGAGCGGTTAAGAAATATTTCTTCAACAAGTCCTCCGATGCTTTGTCTAAAGATACATTCAAACCAGCTACTATGTCAATATAAAAAACGACGTCTTTCAACGCCTGTATTTCCCCTTTAGTAATTTTAGTGAACTCTACGGCCTGTTGTAATATAAAGTCTCCCAATTCTTCTGAAAATTCGCCGTAATCTCCTCTTGTGATGTTACCGAATATACTAGCTATGTTGTAAATGGCAAATTTCTTAAAATCCATGGCTTGTCCCCAAATCGCGCACTGTAGTTTTGACTTATTTGTAGATAATTCTCTGGATTCTATGGCCGACAAGATATCATAAATTTGTTTTTGGTTGTAGACGTGAAGTGGGAAAGGAAGTAAGCAAACTCCTCCTGAACTTGCTATTAGAGTTGTCGATACTGAACTAACAGAATTTCCAAGAAGTACGTATCTGTTAGCAAGTTTTGCCGCATGTGTCATTATTTTGCCGACGAATCCAGTATCATGACCAACTACCAAGATATGTATGATTGCTGAACCAGTTAGTATATTGGCTTTTACGCTTGTCAAGCTAAGTAACAGATTAATCTTCACGTGCATAAAGCTGTTCAATGGACAAATTGAAGTTCCTATGATCGAAGCCAAGCAGTATATGAATTTCCAAGGCAATCCCTCACAGGCCGAGAAAAGACCTCTTACATCAGATGGTACTGGGGTTGTGACAGGTGCTAGTAAAATATTTGTTTCTTCTAAAGACCAAACGAAAATATTATTTTTGTTGACTACTGATGTAATGTTGTATCTAGTACCAAGTTTCAGTAACGGTATCAAATCATCAACAATGATAAACATTTTACTTAACAGTTCAGTTTTTATTTTAAATGTAGCGTTAACTTGTTCACCACATCGTCTAAACCCACCGTTTTCATAAAGAATACTATTGCATACATAACATTTTGGTGGCAATTTTGGTATTTCATGGAGTATGACTTCATTTCCTTCACAATCTTCTGAACAGGACCATACAGTATGGTAAACGTAACTAGTTGGCTTTGAAACAGCAATCAATAATCCAGAAACAGATATTAGAGACCTAGAATCTTTCAATTTAGAAGAATAAAAAGGTGGTAAGCTCTTTAGTCGTAATATTACCGTTAATTGTGCTGGGTTGACATGTAAGTTTTCATCATTCAAAGATTTATAACAAGCATACAAAATATCGTTACAATTTGACAGACATTGAAGTGGTTCTTTTAATAGGAAAAGCCCTAAACAAGGAATTAAGTCAAACATGTCCATAATGTCTATTTCTAGTGAAAATCTTAGAGGTGGAAATTTACGTATAGTTTTCTCGTCTAGTTGTTGGAGGAAATCTTCACAAGCATTTCTCATGCTAATTATATGACGCCTTCTATCCAAATATAGCAAAAGTGTGCAATGCAGATCCATATTGGATTTATTTGTTTGAACTAATAATTCTGTTTAATATCATATCACATTTAAAACTGTGTCATAGAAGATTGGAATTAACATATTATCCCGCCAATTTTGCGCCACATTTTGTTTTGTATTCAGCCAAATAAACATTAATAACTTATGCATACATCTAATTTAAAAAATTACCTTTGCTAATTACTTTTTACTGGAAAGGTCAGTTGCATTGATATAATTCTAGAAATACATATGTAAAATTTTTATTGCATAAACATTTTTCACAAATATAATCATTTCAGTTCTAATGTTTCAGTTTCTAACTCGTGCAGCCAGTACTCATAATTTGAAAAATTGTATTAGTCAGTATCATAATATGTAATTGTTTGAGAGAATCCAATCTAGTAATGTAAATTTTTATTTATTTTAATTCCTTTCTCCACATAGTGATAAAAATACTTATTTCTTAAGTAAGTACTTACGGTATACCTATCTAAAGTACCTAATGTACGGTGGAGTTTAATTATGCGTAGGTACTAAGCAAATAAAGCCGAAATGATCCGTAAAACATGTAATGAAGTTGGACCGTGGTAAAGTATTGAATTTATTACCTAATCGTTATTTTGCGATATAAATGCAGGTAATGCGCCCACGCAGTGTTTAAACCTTTACGTTGCCCACACTTTATGAGGAAACGGTGCTCCCTTTCAAGGTCATCAAAATAATTAGACACAAACGTCTCTGCGTTAAGAACGGATATGTCGAAGTCAAGATGCAAATGAGATCAAAAACGATTACTACCCATGCCTTACCGCCTGATTGTTCATTCATTACGACCAAGTACAGTCGTGTGATAACGGAATGACGGTTTGTTTATAAGGAAAAATCAATATTTATGTACTTGGTAAGAAAACAAATGTTGGTATTATTACAAGCACGTACGAACTAAATAACTATTTTAAATTGGTTAATGGTATTTAGAACCTCTGTAAAATCATGTTTCGAAATCAATCTGGCCTGCCATACCTACTTGAATAATGTATTTTTTTAAATATATTATGTATATCTTGGAAATACAAAAGATCCTAATGTAGTCATAGGATTAGAAAATAATTACTAGATATAATATATAATATATTTTCCCAAAATTACAAATAAGTAATAATAATAGATGGCTATGTAATCACAATTTACAAATATTGGCAGCGAAAATGAGTACAATATAATTTATTTGAATATAGTTATTGGTTACAATGTATGCGCCTGTACATTATCCGTCTCGGTTCATCAGTGTCGAATAAAATCGTCAGCGCTGTCTCCGTTCCAAGCAGTTTAGCGCACGAGCTTACATGAACGGCGCGAGGCAAGTGGGCGGAGTGAGCGTATTTTTTAAGCGGAATTCGGGCGCGGGCGGCTTCAAGCTGCGTGGGGTTCGCCTCGCATTCGATGCCGGATCACGACAAGTACCAGTTGCGTCCGCGCGCTGCGCGCTCGCGCGAGCCGCGTGCGCGCCGCACGCCTCAGCCGCTCAGCAAGTACAGGAGGAAAACCGCCAACGCCAGGGAGAGAAGCCGAATGCGAGAAATAAATCGCGCCTTCGAAACTCTCAGGCGCGCCGTCCCAGCGTCCGCGATCACCGGTAATCCCGTGCCCTGCGAGAAACTTACCAAGATCACAACTTTACGTCTCGCCATGCGATACATATCAGCTCTCTCTGCTGCACTAAGAGACCCGAGTCCAGATCCCGAGATAGGAGCACGTCCAGAGCGCTGGCCGTCACCTATGTGTTCGGATCTGTCGGAGTTCTCCACGGAACAAGAGACTCCGTCCGAATTCGCCGAGGATTCGTTGTCGCCCTTCGACTCTTTTCTCGCGGAATTTGATTACGAATACATGGACAGGACATTCGCGTGACAGTGTAATGTGTGTGGGACTGCCTTAACTAGCTATCTCGTAATTCTCAATTGCCATACTATTATTACTTAACTTTATTATAGTTTATTACGTGAGAGATATTTTAAAGATTTTATTTATTTGTTGTATTTGAATAATAAACTGTTTTCGTTATTATTGATCTTTTTATATTTTTCTTTTACTTTAATATTAAGTTTTATTTTGGAAAATAAAAATACTTAAAATGTCCGTATTATTCATTAAAATATGTATATGTATATATTTTAAATAAGTAAATACGTAATTTAGGTAGATTACAAGAAATTTAACATAAAAACAACATTATGTGGTTCACGTCGGTTTATATGTTTTTATATAATTATTTTAGTGCCAAATAACATCATTTACTAAATTGTTCGAAACAAAATTGTTATTTATCACAATAACGGCTTACACAATTGGAAACCTGTTTTTAATAGAAAATATTAAGCTAATATTTAAAGAATGACAATTAAGTACAAGCTTATACGACATTCTAAAATATCAAGAAAAGTAACAAACTAACGCATTAATTATGACTGTTGTATTATTTTTGCGCAAAATACAAGTTGCAGAGGATTTAAAAAAATATATCTATTTACGATAACCATAACCAAAATATCAGAAAATATCGATTTGTCAAAAACAGATTTTGCTTATTATTATAATGTGTATATCATTGTTGTTGACTAATAAAAACCTTGAGGAGTAGACTCAATCATTAATCCCCCTTTCGCCAGACTCAAATATTTAAAAAAGTTTTGACAGTTATTTTAAAGGTCACCTGCACTACTTCCATTTCAAAAATATATTAAAAAAATAAACTTCCAACTGTTAAAGGTTCAAAAGAGGATTGTCCAAATAAGCTGACATGTAAACTCTAATTAAAGTTTTGGGTTTCAATATTTAGTTGGCAATCGACGTGTCCATTAAAAAAATTCATTAGCGTAAGTTTTCATTTATTTTAAACTACAGATATAATTATGGTTTAATTGTAATTGAGAAAGAATTTATTTAGATAGGAACTGCAATAATATTTTCATTTTCAACTTAAAAAAAATATAAGTTGTGAGTAACTTGATTTTAAACATGTTTAGAAATTTAAAGATATGGTTCCCCTCAGTAAGAGAAAGTTTAAGTCTGTCACACTGGCAAAGTACAAATTAGCAGACTTCACATATCTTGGAGAATATAATGGAGATCTGCAAGGTGTACTCGTATTTTCACAATGTTGTCCTTTGTATTTGGTTCTAAAATCTACCATTTTTCAAAGGGAAGTGCGCCAGGATCCGAACTCAGGACCCCCGAAGGGGAAAGGCTGAATTATAACCGCTACACTATCACTGCCATGACTTGGCTATAAGAAAATATATTCGTACATTGGTATTTATTTTTCTGTGTGTCTTTACAATTATGTAGATATAATAGTAATTTAGGTAACTTAATTTGTTTTTTGCACTCTTAACAATGTGAGTATATCTGAAATCTGAAAGTGTTGTGAATTATATTTCTGAGTTTTCATAATTTCTAACTAAACTAAATCGAATCATTCAGTGAAATCAGTCGTACGGTTTCGCCGCATGGGTACGAGATTGCGGGCCTCGAGGACTCCCTCTTTATCCGGGCAATCTCAGGGGTCAACCGCCCGGTGATCGCACCCCGTCGTCAGATGGTGTTTTTGTCTGCGGTCGTCACTTGCCGATCATTGTACTAATGGGCGTCATCCAACCCCTCCAGCTCCCGCGGGAGCGGGCGGCCGTCAGTGGAACGAGCGTGCAAGGCCGCAATGCCCCTGAGGTGGGCATGGGGGCCTATTGTCGGCACGGTCGTACATACGCCTCGCCAACCGGGCCACAAACCCATCCAGGGGCTTAACTTTTAGATTGCTCTCCAGCACTTTGTTCCTAACATAACAATTACTCGAAGGACCAGACTCTGCTGTGCTCGAAGACGGCGGCGTTGCGACTTAGCCACCAGCGCATACCGTGCCGCTGCCGCGTAGGTGAGTCGTGAGCGGATGTACGTCTTGTACACCCGCAGTTTAAATAGGGTCGGCCACTTGGATGTCAGTCGAATCATTACTGGCATCATAGTAATAATCTTCATGACAGATTACCTCCGCGAAAGATTTAATATTACACTTTAATTGTTCTATATAAAGTTTAGAATTAACCAACTACGCAGAATTTCATAAGATTTATTTTATTTAAGATAATGTTATTGTTACTTATAGTCATTCTTAAGACAAGATGTAGGTACCTACCTAATTTTGTATATTGTAAACATTCAAACTTGACAATTCAAACTTGAACAAGACAAACTTGTTACTTTTGAGACTTTTTTATCTGTATATTGAACTATAGGTTACTTGAAGTTGAAACCTACATAATAATAAAAGTATCATTATTGGATTGTAGGCCTTACGTAATAGAATAAGAAAGGATTTATAACGATGGTATGTGTGTATCGCACCAGTCCCACCCATACGCTGTTTCATTGAGCCCTCAGTACAGATTAGACGTGATATTTCCCAATAACCGACTTATCTGTTGATGCGGATCACCTATTACTGATGCCTAAACAACGAGGAAGCGTGGGCCCACTGATTCACTGCCACACAGTCCCACGTGGCAATAAACGTCACGGATGATGGAACCTTGTCGTTATAATGCAACCCAGTAGGTGGCCCACGCGTATTGATCTCTCTCATTGTTCATAGACAAGTCAAAACTGTGTGATAATAAATGTTGCTCAGTTTTTGCTATTTGTGATTTATCATACGTTTGATTCCCTTTGTACTGTTAATTTTACTTAAGAAAGCAATTACAACTTGTTTTTAAGACGTGGGTGTTATTAAAGCAATGTTTGCAATCCGATCGCCCGTGGGAGTATAATAATGCTGTTAAAATAAAGCCTTAGTATTATCTTTAAATTTACTTTAAACCATCAGACGTAGCATCGAAATGAATCACGCATTATTGGTCAGTTGTATTCATAAATAATTGAGTGTATATGAATTCAGATCTTGTTATTAACACAAGCGGTAATCGAACCTGGATTTCAACAAAGCTTTCGAGTCCTAGAAGTCCTACGAGTCAACCTACAAGGTTGCCAACTTCCTAGAGGACTTACTATACCTTTTAAAAAATGATGTGAAACTTAATGGTAACGATTCTAAATGAACTTGGTAATTGAATGTGTGTCAAGCACATAGTTGACTAATTACAATCGGTATTTACAGTTGGTAGATACTTATTTAATATAAATGTAGCTAAATATTTGTCAGTAGAAAAACAAGTAATCGGCTTAACAAATTTAATGCTTTATGAAATGGTGTGACATTCGTGAATTACGTAACTCTTTCAATCACGACCAAAAAAACTGCACCCCTCTTCATAAGTGTGATATCCAATGATTAACCTTAACCCAATGGCCTACTATACTAGTTGAGATAGTTATTAAAACGACATTAAAAGACAATTTAGTTAGGCCTTAAATCATTAAAAGTTATTACACATTCCTGTCTTTGAATAAAAATGCAAAATTTACTTATGCAATAAGCGTGTCATGCAATAAAGATCCAGCGAGCTGTATCCCGACTCATGACCATTTCGGTTTAAGCGGATTGCTTTCCCGCCAAATACGGCCGCCATGACAGTTCATTGAATTATGTGATTAAATGACATGACACATGACTAAAATGGCATCGATACTTGTTCACATTTTATTATGATTTTGGCTGTGTAGACAGTTATGCATGAAACTGTCCATCAATGCATTGATAAATCTAGCATTGATTAAACTATTAATGTTGCCATACCGAAAATTTTTGAGCCTTAAAAGGTGTCGTCTATGCCGCTAGTAAGGCAGTTGCTCGCTTAAAATTATAGCTTTGCTCCTAAATCCAAATGATTACCGGATTTTTTAACGTATTTACTGTATACGTTGATTTTATACTTAATAATTTGAAGGTAAAAGATACGCATTCCAAAATCCTTTAATGTATTTAAATAACTTATCCTACTTATAGTTCACATTACGTGGTTGTTAATAATTATTATAATATCAAAAAATTTTAACACGGTTTTTAAAGGATCCCTCAGTTAGTTTTTGGTTTCAAATCCATAAACATGATATCACAGATTTTATAAATATACTACGACTGGATGCCATAATATAATGACCGTATGTATCTATGACTATAGTGTGATAATTGAGAAATTATGCAATTTTAAAACGAATTTAATAAAAATCTTACACATACCTACTTATTATCTAAATGTCAAAATAATTACAGATTATTGGCAGAAATAGGTAGAAAGTGGCAATAAAACTCCAGCACATTTATTTAATACATACATATACAAAGGGTGAATGAAAATGTTGCGAAGACTCATTTTAAAAAGAGCATTCATTTCATAACATTGCAAAGATATGCCATGTAAATGAAATTTAACTGCATTCTTTTGTGCGCACAACTCATATTCATCATTTTTCTGTCATGGCATCTGCGACTTGACTCGCGCGGGATCGTTACATTTTGCGCGCCAATTCAGCGTTGCCCCAAAAACAATTTCATTACACGAGCCTTGAACTTAACGGTTTTGTATGAAATCTTGCAATGAATATTTTACGGTAAAATTCAACTAAGCTAAAACGGCTAATTAAATTACAAATCGAATTATCAATTGCATAATATGCGATTCATAATAGTAATAAAATAATAATCGACCTATTATTATTCCACTGTTTAAATATTGGTCTCCTCTCATATTGAGAGGGTTGGCCATAGTCTGCCACGCTGGTCAAGTGCGGCTTGACAGATTTTATATTATACCTTTTTATTTTTTTTTTATAAACTCTAAAGTATGTAGGTTTCCTTGCGATGTTTTCCTTCACCGTTAGAAAGTGTTATTTAAATTTAAAACGCACCTTTGTAAAGAGGTGCGCGCCATGCGTTTTAACCCAGCATCCTCTGAGTGAGGGGCTGAATTCTTAACCACTAGGCTATTCATAATTCGATTTGTAATTTATAATATTATTGAATTGTATAAAAATTCTTAGAATTTTAATTAGATTCACCGCTTATACCAGCAACATAACATATTAAACGAGGTTAAGAGTTCCATTTATATAAGTATCTAATAATGGAGTTCAACGAGGAAATTTATAATGAAAACACAGGATGAGAAATAGCGGAATTATGTCAATTAACCAAACGACGTATCTGGGTTAGTGGTTCTAACGGCCTTTTTCTTAGACACTTAACTTAAAAATAGAAGCTATGCAAAATCATCACGTTAACGCAAAACCTCATATTACTAAAAACAAAATATTCCATTAGTTAAGTTCATCCTATGCTTGAATTGTTAGAAGTATATCGAAAAGATCGTTGAACACATGCAAATTAATATAAGTATAAGAAAATTATGTATAATAAATACTAATATGTGAATTATTGAATTAGCGCCAAACAATCACCAACGATAATAAATGAAGTAGCAGCCGGCAAAAGCTTTTAAAACAAACACAATTAATTCTATCGTCGTAACATTGTCGTTTAATTGGTCGTCATATTATCATACTTTAATTGGTAACAAGAGATTGTAGTACTATATCTCGTACTATAATGTAATTGGTCCAAATCTGGAGATTATTGTGTATTACTTTATTTTCCATGTTCGAAATTTGCCATCAAATACGCGCCTTTATTAACAAAACATGGCCACGGATTTTCGACTGGTGTTGTTATGCCCAAAAAACTAAAAACAAGCCAAACTGTTTTAATTTTATTTCCTTTTTCGCGTCTTAAATACCACGACATACATATTTACAGCTACAATTGAAGAAAGCTTAACGCACCACCTACGCGAAACTCCATTAATTGAAGTGAGGAAACGAAAAAGTGTGTAGGTTGTCTCGCGGTACCGAGGCAAGGTCGTCTGACGTCACACGCGAGTTTTTGACGAGATATGGTAAATGCGCGGGCGCTACATATCGTAGCTTTTCATATTCTTAAAAGTCTATCGGCGTGCTATTCACCACGTATTACTAATCGATTTTGAAGGACATCTTTATGAGGATAGTCTTTTTATGCCCAAAAATATATGAGCGTAGAGTCTGAGTATGTTAACTATATTGTGGATGATTAAAAATTACTTCCTAACTTATATGTTGTACTTGAAAGCTTTAAAGCTATTTTTAATAAGATCCTAACTAAAAAAATTCCTGAACTGATTTTGACATTTCTACAAAAATTGCCTTAAAGAAAGTATCCTAGCAGCATTTATGTAATTGTGCCTATTTTCATTAAATTAACATGTACATATTATGTTCATAAAAATAAAAAATATATTTATATTTGGTACATATATATTCATACCTATGTACTTCAATATGACACAGACAACATAAATTTGACATACAAACAATGTTCACATACAAGATAATTTGGCCCATTTGTTATC
>DWDT01002691.1:0-13343 GCA_018245595.1 Microceris scylla | reverse complement strand
GAAATATGGTTACCCTTTATACATACAAAAAATAACATTTATACAAACAACATCAATAAAACATTGAAATGTACATGTATGGAGTCAAATATGCGCCTTTATTAACAATAATTTTAAGAGCAAGGCACATGTAGTACTAATTGTAACTAGAAACGGGAGCAGCGCATGTCAGCGCGGCGCGGCCGGCGCACGCCGAGCAGACACCGACGTGCCCGCGCTCGCTCCGCTGACCGCTAAAGCCTCATTAACAACACCATTAAGCACAAAGCACTTGCACTTATAATCGGAACAGTCATGTCATTAATTACTTCAATATCGGTTCCACTTAATTTGCAATCGGCGTCATCTAGTTGTTGGGTCTACCTAATGAACAGTTATTAATGTACGAGGTTGAATGTGATTTATGTATACACTTAGTTATTTATAAATGAAGTGTAATGAAATATTTTCTGTTTTAGACAAAAGCCAGATATTATTGTACAAAAAGATATTATTGTACTCGTTATTTTTCTCTTACTTTCTTGGTAAGATCGAAGTTCGAAAGTACTGCGCCGTATCGGTTCACTTATTACCGAGCCATGTCCGACCACAGCCCTACCGCGCGCTGGCACCGAGGTGCGTTCCAGTGGCCATATTCTAATATAAGTGCGAATGTTTAGGTTCGAGTACATGAACATTAGTAACACTACATACTTTCCACACTTTCTGCGGGAAGTATTTGCTGCGTATAAGACGTTACACCAACATTGCCATGCATCCCCAACCATCGCGCAACTATTCTTATCAGTACAGATCGGTGGATATAGAATCACCAATCGCGAGCAAAAGGTATTTACTTCCAGCAGATTTGCGAGGAGCCTGCGGTGATTGTTTGGACACCACGTTTCATGAGTAACAAATAAGAACCGAACAATATTTCAGCCCAAGCGTTATAAACAATATCTTTAAGATAAAATCGTACAATATCGTTAATATTCAGCGGCACCTATATTTCCACACCGCGAGACAAGTCTGTCTGCAGCACCTGCCCATTTGCGGTTCACGATTTTACGACACTATCCGAAACCCCTGAAGTTGATTTACGTCCGAAATTAATGTTTAATGATAAATGGAAACGCGAGACACAGTCGTGACAGTTACGAGAACTAGCTACCGTGGCTGGTTTAGGATTTGACTGAATGAGATATGGACAGAACTGGGTAGTACACTGGCACTGAATGTAAACAAACCGTGAACAGTTGTAACACGAAATACACGAATTTGTAGAGCCTTCAGTAAAAAAATGCCACACTACTAGGTGTCATCCTAATGGTGTATGTACAATATGGGCTGGCTTTCTAAAATACAAATGTTCGTGTGAAGTGCTCATAGACAATTGTTATAAAAATATCTGATTGTCATTGTATAACAGTAATGTATAGATTTCTTGGAACGGTCATGTTCTGTCAAAGGGAAAGTTACAGTTGATCACAAAGTGTAATAGAATATTTATATGTCGGTGGTGGTATGTCGGAGTCAAAGCTACGACAGAGCACTGCACCGCGCGCTTACTTGTTGCTACACATTAAATAATTGTTGACGTTACGTATACGATCCAAGTTTTCTGCAATGCAATTATTCATTTACATAATTAGCCGCCTATTTGAACAACCATTAACATGTACACGGCCGAAAATGGAGCGCTCCGACAGTAAGCGATACGTGCGCGAGCCCCGGCCGCTGCGGTCCAAGGCGCTCGTCTTCAGCAGCACTCCGTGGGTCTACAATTATAGTTTATGTCCAATTCTTTTGGTGCAATATTCATATTATTAAAAACTTTAAGCCGATATGACAAGAAATTTTGTACGGCGAAAAATTTTCAAAAAAATTAGTGAAAACAAAATATGGCTGCAACTGGAGACAGAGTAGTGGAGCGTAAGTTAAAAATTCGTGCAAAACGAAAATTAGGTGTTAGAGCGTAGTTCTACAAGGGATTATTAATCTCTAAGTGACTGCAATTCTTCTATTATAATAGGTAGCAGCCAAGCGTCGCGGCAGCGCAGGTGTTCGCGGCACTGGCACCGGCCGCTCCGTATACAATGCCCTATTTCGCAACCGCCATTAGCCGCCGCCCTGGCAAGTGCACTGCCGGTCTGTGCTGTGCCAAGCGGGACAGCCCAGCTCCGACAGGACCACGCTGCAGGGCGGACTCTGACTGACATTGAATGGCTATGTTACTTTATAAACTCATTTAGTGGTAAGAAATCGTCTTGTGATAATGTTATAAGCAGTGATAGCCTAGAGGTTAAGAATTCAGCCCCTTTCTCCGGAGGTGCTGGGTTCAAATCCATGGTGCGCACCTCTTTACAAAAGTGCGGTTTAAATAGCACTTGCTAACGGTGACGGAGAACATCGTGAGAAACAACTATAGAATTTATAAAAAAAAAAAATTTCTAAGGTGTGTGAAGTCTAGTCTAGTCTAGTAAAATACTAGTCATTATTTTAGTGGCCTACTGTACTGTACACTTCTGTGCTACATTAGGCACGTACTTGTGATCAAGAATAACTGGAGTACTTTGGCATTATCGGTTGCGTTTCGAACAATCTCGACCGAGCCCTCGAGTTACGAGCAGAATGACTCAAAGAGAGCCGAGACAAAGCGAGTGCACTATAATTTGAAGGCGTGGAGCTCATATCGGGCAGCCTTTGCATTCGGTTGCACAACCCGCGTTTGGCAATCGGTCGGAATTATCATTCGGCGAACTGGTGCACAACCAGTCGGCCATTGCGGCGTTGGGCAAGAGGAAGCGGTGGGCGTTAGGAAGTGTTATGGTTTTGCGAAGGTCATAAGAAAACTCGCGCACCCGACGAAAATTTGCAATCGCGTCACCGTCACGGCCCAACGCGGCGGCGACGCGCGACGGCCGCGCGGCGCACCGCTCTGCACATGCTAATACACTTCAACCCTATCCAATAACGAGATATTTTTATAAAAGAACAAAGTATCAGAATTAGTAGTTTTTTGCTTAAACATTTTTATATCTACATTGCTTTGTAATTTATTTTTTAAACTATCATTGACAAATAAATCTATATAACGTCATGTAGGTACTTAATAGTGTTTATTTATAGACTGAATTATTATTTTCTTAAACAAATTTATCTTGTAACATTAATTCCACTCATATCTACTTCGAATTCATTCATTACATAGAATGACTAATCGCTCGTTCATAACGCGCAGGTTAATGTTTGTAGAAAATTCATAACAATAATCTGTACGTTGACTGAGCCACGTGAACTGATGTCGAAAGGCCCTATCGTGCCAGTGCGCGTGTTGGAGGGTCAGCGGCGCTAATAGCTTTATAATTTTACACCTTGTCTCACAACGACCCCAGTCGATCGTTACTTTATCTACATCTTGTTATAAATTGGTTAGATTTTTACAAAGTGCGCAAGATACGAATAATGAATGATGTTTTTGAGGAAGTGGCAGGCGCGGTAGGTCGTGGCTACGAGCCCTGCGCCGCGGCAGACGCTACGGAGATGCGCGTGTGTCGCCGGCCGGCGCGCGCTCCTCGTGTTTTTTTTTTTTTTTTACTTTTTAACCCATTACACTCGTGTATCACTTACATATATGATATGTCATACATAGCGTTTTTACCGCACCCTCACTATTCACATACGATTTATACATTCACATTTGGCTGAATATTATTATTTATAAAGTGAGACTTCACACAAATGTTTAACACTGGTGTTCCTTATTCCGTACTATTCACAAAGAAAGGCGAGACGCTGAGATTAATTAACATAGCGGTGACTAAGAGAGAAGTACCGGCGGTTCCGTGGGCGTCTAATGGACCGGATGCTTTATTAATCATCGAAATACATTGTTCTATGTCAGGAGAGACCTTGACATAGTATTTGACGAATTTATTAGTAACGCGCCTAGTACAATGACTCGCAGCTGCAAATCGGATGTTTTCGTCTCCGGCGTACGAATTCGATATTCTCCGGTACTTCCTACTCTGTACAAGTAATTGTTGTCGTACCTCATAGCGCTCAACTGAAACTTTAATAATTGTCGCTACCGTGTTCTCAGTAAGTGGCCAATGTTCTGTGACTTCATTCTCTTGCTCAGCCACATATGTGTGACTATCTGACAGCGGCGCAACAAATTACAAACATCGTACATAGACGGTACATAGAGTCCTGCGATGCGATAAACTCTTGAACTTTAAGTATACTCCTGAGCTCGATATATAGCTCACTCAATATCTTTGTCGCATGTTTTTTTTGTTCAATAGCATTGCTTCTCATAACCTCCAAACAGCACAAAATGTGTTTTGTATCGATGTACAACTAATAATGTTTCGCATTTATTGTTTGCCTACATTGTTGTGATAAGTAACATTGTTAAGAATATTATGAAACACGTCACACTTTCATATTGTATAGTTAATGATTTAAGTTATGATTTATGATTTCATACTTTATATATTAAACCTAACAATTTTCACAGAAAGGAATAAGTATAAGCCCTGAATGAAAAAACGTAAAGTTACTTGAACCTGTAGCAGTTATTTTTCAAGCAAATACTTTTCCTATAAGATATAGAGACAAAGCCAGCACCGTAGACGGATGTAGCACCCACCTCCTGCCAGGAGCCTGGGAGCGGCGCAATAATTTAGTGACAATTTAATGGAAATAGTGACTGAAGGATTTATCTGGCGCGAACAAATTGCAGGCGGGCCGCGCGGCCGCCGCGCGCCGCATGCATATTAATGTTTCCTAATGTCCGCCAATTGCGATAGGCGCGATTGATTTTAAATATCAATCAAATCATAAATGCCCGCATTAGGGTAACGACGAATTAAATTACACTTATTAATTGAATCCCAACATATCTATACATTTTTGTTACTGCATAACTGGTTTAAGTGAGAATATTTTAGTCTTAAATTGTTTCCTATTTATTTATTTGGAGTACCGGCGTCCGCAAACCATATCATTATTTGATAGAGAAGAATATAGTTGGCGGGATGCATGCTCGGTCTGACGCCCTCGTGACATGACACCCTGCCCGTCCAGCGAATAACTACGAAACTTTTAGGGTATGTCATAATAGTACTGATAAATAAAAGCCTGGTCCTCAAAGATAAAATTGTACGTATAAAATAGAATTTTGTACTTTCATAACGACAAAGCACTAAGTGCTACATCGAATATCACAACTCTTTATAATAAACGCACTTGCAAAAACTTTCGTTGAATACCGTAATATAATATTTAGCTAAAATATATTGATTCATTGTTGGATAAACAATTTGATATATAGATATATAAATAGTATATTCTTAGTACCGACCAAAACTTTTGCAAAGTATAAAAACAATACAAAATGCAACTTACCACAGACTGCATGATTACGGGATTTCTACTAAAGTTATTGGAGATCTCAAACGAACTAACTCAGGCGCTGCTGGTCGGCCAGTACTCGCCTAGAGAATTTCGCCTAAGCGACGTGTGTTCACAACTACCTCCAAAGTCGGAATGTCGATTGGATAGAGCCAGCCCCTTTATATATGTAACACCCCGCTTTGACCGCTCGTAATTGGAAACAATTAACTAGGCGGCAAGTGCAATGCTGTAATTATAATTATAAGATGCGCGGACGTGCATACAAACTTGAGGCTAAGGGATGACTTCAGGGTCATTGTGAAGTACGTGAAAGTTCCAAGAGAAATATTGCTTTTGTGAGAAAATTCCAGATCAGTCCGCTCAAGGCCAAACACTCCGTTCGAGACATTACGTTTTTCATACCATTTGTGTTCTCGGGATTATTAAATCCTATTCTACTAACTTCTTCTTGCTTCATATCGTGCATTAAATAATAATAATAATAGTACGGGATACACTTGTTCTCAAACTTGTAACGAATCAATGAAACGACGTTGAAGTCTTTCATATGAACAAGTTCCGCAGTATTGTATGGGCCGCCTCGAGCTATTTTCAGGGCAAAACTAATTAAAATTACGTGCAGATTGTGTTTTTTTTCTTAGACACGATCGGATATAATGTTAAGATTTACTGTTTCAAATAAAAAATAAGTTACTAATCGCACAGTAAAAATAATTTTATTATTGTTTTAGATGACTGGACATTGTGAATATATTTACAATTAAAAATTATTCTAAATGTTTTATTTTTATTCACGAACTTATTTCTATAATTACTGCATAAATATAAATAATTATTTCATAAATTATGTTTTTTTCATATAAATTATCCATTTGGTAACTACAGTTGAATACGAAAACACAAACTGATATTTAAGTGTGCAGTTTGGTATATTTTGGTCCGAACGAGGACTCCAGACACCGAATATTGTATTATATTCGGATTTAAAACAGCATAAGTAGCTAACTTGTGCTTCATATAGGTAACTTTTTTTTTAATGAGTGAAATATGATTGTGCGTTGTGGAGAAGGTTTTAAGGGGTACCACGCATCATGTTCGGAGTCCGAGGTAACCACACCTACCTGTGGTGCATCCTGCTATACAGCAGACAAGTCTCCTAGGACCGGCTGATCGTACTGCAGCAGTAGCACCTACCTAGTGGCACGGCTTCATATCCTGGTCATTGACGAGCAGGAGTGTTTGCGATGGAATAAGCTGTGCTTTGCAGTCTTCAGCAGTAGACTGAGAGAAGCTCGTAACAAGAGTGTTTGGAATCAATCATGCAAGGTTTTCGGGGTTCTTGAAAAACTTTACTAGGTTTTTATCTACAGTTACCGCCTGGATGAATATAATAAAAAGCTAATTTGAAGTATTATGCGTTTTCTAAGTTAGCTTCACTCACTGTGCGAATTTCGTTAATAGTTTAGGTGGTCTAATAAACAACATAATAAACACGCCACACCCATAAATACTTACCCGGACTCAACCGCGAGAAACGGACGCAAGAGTTAATCGGTTTATGTAGCCGAAACTCTATTTTCATGATTTCAACTCTTTTTTAGTTAATCACTAAAACCTACTCAATACTTTAGAGCGCGAAACACGGCTCCGCGCACTGGAACTAAATAAGGTCAACGATGCGTACTCAGTTTGTTGAGCGATACGTCTTGGAGTCCTTCAACAGCGCGTGAGTTCGAAACCAATTCTTCATCGAGGGCTAAACCTGCCACCAGTCTACAGTTGACAAACGTTCCATCTTTACCACAACTCTCCCTAATGACCAAAAAGTCGAATCATTCTCAAAATCATACGTAAACATATTTCAATACAAAGTATGACTGTCTCGTTGGTCGAGTGGTTGCAAAGCGCGACTGCTGATCGAGAGATCCTAGTTTTGAATCCCGGGTTTGGTACTATTCGATTTTCTAACTTGGATTTACTAAATTAGTTTTTCTAACTTAGATTTTGTAGTAGTGGCTCGAAGTCTGGATTTGCGCCCGGTGTATGGCAATATGCTCACCACCTATTCCGTGGGATGTAAAAAACGCAGGCAGTTTACTACACTCCTCTGCCTACTGGTTTTTCAACACAAAATATTTTGCATACCCAACAATAACAGATGACCAAGTGTAATATCTAACACCTAATCTTTTTCTACTTAAAGTTCCATTTCCACTGCACAGGTAATATGTAGTATTGTCATTTAACTACATTTAAAAGAAACAATTTCGTATGATAGTATTTAAAGTCAAACGAAATCTCTTAAGGTGGACACAGAGCGTGCCGCGGCTGTGGTTACACGACACTCAGGTGCCAATACATACACTTACAGAGCGGCTCTACCTCACCTACTTGTTCTCATTTACCTTGCTCTATTATTTCTTCATTCTTATGTAAACCTCTTTAATGACAAACTATAAAATGTATACAAATTACTGTTAAGCTTACTTGCTTTAATGAATCGACACAATTATCGAAAGCGAAATCAGCGCCCGAGTATAACAAACATTAAAAAACTAAGTGAATCTGTAAATAGTAAAAGTGAGCTTCCGAAAGGTTTTTTGTTAGGAGACTGTAAATGCAATTCCGTGCAATTAATGCATTGAAATAGATTATTCGTTCGTCAAATTCCTTTACTGGACAAAAAAGTTTAATCAACAGTTTTGCACAATGGCCAAGTTCTACAACTCATGACCGTTCTGAGGCCACAGAGATAAGTGAACTAATAATTGGGACTTTATGATGTGATTCTGTAGCCTCTACAGCTGTGCAACTATGTGCATATTGTCTGGAAACACAAAAATCTTATTTTCGGTTTGTATATGTGCCACGAAACTGATCGACCTTTGTTGCGGTTTGTTTAGGCGAATGTTATAGCCACATGCTCCAATAATAAACAATATCAAAAGTAGCTTCTCCCAGGGGACGCATCGATGCCTGATGCGGTGAGAAAAATGCCAGTATTGCGAGTTCGAGCTATGTGCAGGCTGTCTCCGGCTACATGCGTACAGCTCACTATAACACTTATAAGCCGTCAATGCTCTGCTCTTAACGACTCACTTTAAATTGTGTACTACATACATATACATTCCTCTTAGAATAGTCATATATTTCCAATATACACTTGCAATTACTGTTGGGACATATTTTGACACTAGTTTTTTCCTAAGTGTGACGATTTTCGACTTCACTTAACGACAAAAAGAAACATGAAATTTGAATCGATTAAACCGGACCATCGAGGCGAGTTTAAGTCACCCCAGACCATGACGGATGTTACCGGGCTGCCGTTTTTTGCCGACTAGTCAACATCAACATTAAGCCACAGGGTGCAACAGCTGGGTGTCGATATGCGACTCGTAAGGAATCCTACTCGGTAGTGGGGCAGTCCGAGATAATGTATCTGCTCGAAACAATGTACACGTATTCCTCACAGCGCCACTCGCACACCGCAGGAATACAAGTAGCATCTATTTCTATAGAACCTATTCACTAATCTATTAAAAAATTATTAAGCAATTCATAATTTACGAGAAATTGTTTTCTATAATTATTATTGCAACTTGTAAAAAGTGAAATGCAATGAACGCGCCGAGATGGGTAGCGCAGAGAGAACCTTGGGGCAGTAAGCAGGCGTGCCGAATTAGTCGTATCTGCGTGGACGTCTCCAAGCGTCGCGCCCCCGCCTCGCCGCCGCCGCGCGCACCTCTAAATATTGAATAACGAGTACGAGAAAAATTTGCTTTATTTATGTAATGCACTGTACAACTTCTATAACAACGTAGCAGCAGTAGAAATTTTCGTATATCTATTTGTAGGGCCGCTCATACAGTGGCACATCCTGCAACACTCATGCTGCGCGCTGACTCCAGCGGGCGGCCCGGCTGCCGGTCTGCCGGTCAGAATGTCGTGGTTGCATGTCTTCGAGTGGTTGCATACATTGCTGATCGAGAGGTTCTGGATTCGAATCCCAGGTCAGCTATCATTGGATTTATCTTAGATTTTCTAGTTGAAATTTTAGCAGCGGTTCTGAGTCCTGATCTGTGCCCAATGTATAGCAATAAGCTTACCACCTATTAACGGCTGGAACGTAAACGTAACTGGTGAAACGTAGAACTGTACTACACTTCTCTGCCTAGCCCTTCGGGGATTACAGGCGTGTTGTTATGTTTTGTTATGTTTAGATAAGATAAGATCTTTATTTGCACTGGATAAAGTTGCACGCAATTGATTATATTGTGGTAATTAATTACATGTACACTTTCTCCGCAATTTATACATAAACAATAAAAATATAAACAGTAGAAATTAATTTAAAAAAAAACATAAATCGACCTATTCATTAACATTTACTTAAAGACTTAAACGTATATTTTTTGTGGGTGAAATCATCACAATTTTTTGGACATTTGCAAAAGTCGATTAGACACGAAGAGACCTCGACAGGAGACGGATGTCGTAAAATGTTAACAAAAGAAATTAAATGCCAGAAACTTTTCGACAACGATTAATTACCCGCTCCACGTAAACACATCAGGGCGCAACAGCAATTCTCTCTTAATAATATTACCTCAACATGACTTTATTTAACACATCTTCATCGTCTGACAAGAAATTGCAAAAAGTCTAATTACAAAGCAGTGATACGGTAGTAATTTCGATTTCCGCATCACACACTGAGCTTTTTCAATTCGAATCCTGGCTTTATGCCAGTTGCCATTCAATGCCAGTTGCTACAACGAGTGCCGGATATTTATATATGTGGAGGGGAATTTTTGCGTAATGTTCTCGATAGAGTGCGTTCTCGGGGAACGTGGCCGACCTGGCCCTTTTCCCTCTCGTGCTTACAGGAGAACCGGTATACTGAAAGGAGATATCGAGCGGTAAAGGGATCCATGATGTACCTGTACATACTCTAACCATTGTCAAACAATGACAATGTACACGTAGTAGTGAGTACAATTGCAATAAATATTTAGCTCGGAATTTGTTCGGCGATGTGTAACAATGAGTGAGTGCAGGCAGCAGGTGGGTGGCGCTCGGGTCAGCTCCGACTCGCGGCGGATAAATCTACACGGCTTGTATTTACGAATATTGCGAGCCGTGTGTCGCAATCAATAATGCGAGCAACAAAGGAGCAATGACCACACCGTTGAATTCTCGGAACGATATTGACTTCCAATGAAAACTGCCACCACACAGTTCCGCAATGAGCGAGTTTATTAGTGTTTTGACATTTTGTTTAACTAGGAATTAATAAACATAGTTGTCGTGCCATGACTTATTTGGAAAATACCGTCCAAAATTAGCGGCGGCTCACTCGGGGCAAACCAGGCAGCCGCGCGACCCATCGGCGTGTGCACAGCTACTGATCTTAGCTCTCGGGAGTTTCTGGCAACTTCTCTGGTGTACGTATGTTACCTCGCAGCGACCGCCGTTGTCATGATTGGAGTGCAACTACCCTTCCCTTGTCTTAGTTTTGCTTCGCGGACGCAAAATATGTATTTTGAGAACTTTATCAGCGTTACAGTATCAGTTACGATTCGTATCGAGCCCGATCCCGAGAGATCAGGAACTCGGTCTAAGAAATGGGTACTTAGCTCTCTCTTAGATCTCTCAAGAATCTCAATAACCAGAATGCATTAAAAATATTTTTTGGGCATAAAAACTTAACCTTTACGCTTACTTGACCATTCACTTAATAACATTGTTTAATGACAGTTGACTTCAAGTGAGCATCAAAGCCGGCGTCACTTGAAAAATGCGCCGATACCATATGTTTCCCAGCTAATGTAAACTTTGACGACGTAAAAATGATCAATCTGTCGAACCATAATGCCGTCATGCCAGTTCGTCCTGCTTGCCTCACAAACCCTAGTAAAGCAAGCCGCCTGTCCAATTTGGCGTGGCGCAACCCACTACACCGTTTGCCGACATTACCAGCACCGTCAGGTTTCACATAAGAAAGTGTGTTGACAACTATTTGTATCGCAACAACGTTTTTATTCGCTATTGAGCCAGTGCCGGTCCACCGCGTCGCAATCACACACTCAGCTGACACTCCTCCGCGATTCATTCATCGATGCTACACATAATTATTTAAATAAACGGCGTGTTCGTACGGTATTGGCGATGGAATCCACAATCGAAGCCATCGTTAGTCCTGATACCAAATATGCGCAGCAGACACGAGAAGTGCTCGACGGGACGGGACTGCGCGACCGCGCCCGGTCCGAGCCCCGCCGGCGGGGCGTCGCCACCACGCCATCGAATGTAACGATCGCAACTTCTTGGGCCCCTTAAGCTGTTAATAATTAAGTAATTAAAATGCAATTCTTAAGCTAAGTCTACTATCATTGTCGTCGTTCGACACGAATAATAATCCAATAAAATGGTAATAATATAATTAATCGGTTCTTTAGTATTTGAGGCTGTTCATTTAAAACTTAATTTAATATTAAGATCTTATTTGATTTGGATATCCCTCTCACTGATATATCACCTGTTTTGATTTTAGCGAAGTGGGGAGACTCACTCACTCGGTCAAATCTACCGCAAAACAAAATTGTAAGTTACATTATAATAAATTACAGGACTTTTTAATATTATGAGTACAGATATATTGCAAGACTAACTACGTTCGTCCAAAATCGTGACCGTGCGATTTTGCTGTGAGAAAAATTGGATAGAAGGCATGAAATCAGGCAGTAGTCTTATGCGACAGCCTCACGATTGTGGGATTAGAGTATTAAAAGCTGGCTTGGTGCGAAGCTACCGGCCAAAGTAAGCCCTTAAAGAAGTTTCGCGACAGCTCAATGAAAAGCTGCCCGTCCCCGCCGGCCGCTGGCGAATATCACTGTCTCACAATTGCAATGGCAAATGTCGTGATACATTTGAATGAATGAATACTTTGTTCCCGAGCTACCTGGATCCACTTATATCTATGGTCTCACAAACTCAACAAAGGTATATCGGTACGCGATACAAAATGTGAAACCTCTCGATGGGTATAACTATTCCTTTCTCAATTATATTTTATTTCCTTCCTCAAAAGTTTGAACTTAAAGCCATCTAGCCATGACATTTGCAAAATTTTATTATTTAGCTTTTCGCTGTTGATACTTTATAGTAGTAGCATTTTATCCGTAACGTCATACTATTATTTCATAACATTTTTACGTTTTTAATAGAATTATTTCATAGGATATTAAAATAGCCAGCGGGCATTCTGATGTCAACACGAAAATAATATACATACATACAGTATGATGTGTCATTATTTGAATGGACATGAAAAAGCTAAAAATATGACACGCGAATTTTATTATGTAGCTTTGGCGACAACGAAGAATGCTGCTGCGGCGAGCGCCGGCCATCAGCGGGCCACGCGCCAGGACGCGGATGGGTTACACAGTCACAACAAGACCAGAGAACCCCGCGCGCTTGCGGACCAACCGATATTCTTTAACTTCCCCTCCGTGCAGTTTATGTACGCTTAATCTTATTCTTAGTCTCTAAACATGTACCACCGTGATACTGGCGTTTACAGCTTCGAAGATAGGAGTGGCGAGCCGAGTTCAGCCAGGACTGCGACTTGGGAAAGGATGGGAGTGCGTCCTTCACAAGTAAGATATACAAATTGTTTAACGACACATCATGTAGTAACTAAGCCATTAAGCCAGCCGCAGAAATAAGCTTCATTCCGATATGTTTAGGTGCCTGCATTAGCGTGTCAGCTTTACACCAGCGTCACACTAGATCCCGGCGGCGCGCGGAGAGGCGCGGTCTGCCGCCTGTGACTGCCATCGTCGATTTAGCGAATTAGTTTAAATGCATCCTTATGAACATTTAATAACTGTCAAGATCCACGAAGTCGACTTATGTAGTTATTGTGCTGGAAA
>DWDT01002690.1:0-13343 GCA_018245595.1 Microceris scylla | reverse complement strand
GCGATGAGTAAAATCTATATATATAAAAATGAATGTTTGTCTGTATGAACTCAAAAACTACTGTACGGATATTATGAAAATTGGTATATACTATATGTATTTGTAAGTTGGCGTAGCAACGCGCGCCGGGTACAGCTAGTCTATTATATTTGCCATTAGTGATTAAAATGCTTTTAAAAACATCGGGAAATTATGCATCTAAAACAAGTCACATTCGATGTGATATACAATAGATAGTCAAATATGTGGAATGTATATTAAGGCATTTAAATGGATATTCTCAATTTCGTTAATTAATTCATTCATAAGGTATGTATACCATCAGTAACATATACCATCAGTAGGTAAATTGTCAAGGAAGTGAGTGGTAATCACGTCACTCATAACCGAGGTACGTAACTATTCAGATTCGCGAAATATCTATATGTGTAGAGCGATCGTCTCGGCGTTAATGTGTTTAAAGCCTTATCTTACGTAAACTGTCCCGCGGTTTTGTGTTCTGTGAGACAGTTTTTAATTATATTATGTCCACATTATCTATTACACATAACTTTTTACAGGTTCTTTTAGTATTATTAGGTCTCTTATGTGATAGGTAGAGAATGTTGAGTATGCAATATCTATTTACAGACTTGAGGTGATTTTTCTACGTTTAAAAACTCTTTTCGTACAGGGTAACATTTTTTCATTAATCTACATTTAGAAAGATTTATTTGTATTTCAAAGACGATCAAGTAGGTTTTTCAACTACCGAATCGATTTTTTGAGGAAAGTAGAGAAAACATTTCACATTGTGACGCCACTTTTCCGTGTAGCACCCAGCATTCTGATTTCCGCGGGAAATATTTCACTTGTCATATCCTCTTCAGTTAGTGTAGACACGTGTCCTTTCTATATATTTTCCTTGCTACTAATGTATATTTTATGCGAGAGAACGCACAACTATGTCCTTTACTTATATATTTACGATATGGTGACTGCAAGTTACACAACCGAATGGCGCCAAACGTCGCGTCGGTGGCGTTGCGTTTCGCGTTTCGCGGGAAATTGCCGACCGGCCGCCAGCGCCTGTAATTGCTACGCCCTAATTGTTCCGCTGATGCCTGACTGACCGGTAGTCAATGTTGTCTACACAAATTTTTAATATTCAACATGCATTCCTCACGAAATATTTAACCAAGGCAACAATATACTTTGTTTCGTCAATCAGTAGAGGAGTAATGTATGTACATATATTCTTTCTATCCATAGATCGAGGCAGATAAAGATAAATCTTTAACATGTTGTAAGTGTTAAATAAATTAAAAATATACGCGAGGAAGTAAAGCAAAATATTTAAATCCATATCGATTATCCATAATAGATGATGTGAAATATGTATATTTATTTATATGAAATATGTGACAGTCTGGCCAATTCATTCGTGCATTTAAGATATTTTTCAGCCTAATCATAAACGGAGAGTATTATTTCCGTCGTAAATTCCATTAACGCTGCAACACCGCGCATTGCATACGTTTGCAATTCATTACGTTCTCTCTAGATCGGCCGCGAAATTGTTTTTAAAGTAGATCCTGTCTGGTAACTCTTTAGGGAGTGGCGCCTGCCTGTCACGGATCCATGGCCGAGTAACATCGTTCAATGTTTATCGCTACTTAGTTGCTAGGCCAAGTTTAAATCGACTTTCATAACTCTGTCCAATCGGTTTACGTATCAGAGCAACTTCCAATTGGTATGCGTAGTACATGTCATGATTTCTGTGTATTCGTGTTCTTTTCCCTCAGTATGGAAGGTAGTTTTGTCGCGGTATTTAATTGAAAATATTCTAGATCAATACGCCAAAGAAGTACTTTTATTTATATGAATAATTATAATTTACTGTCAATAAATATGTTTAAATACATTAAATTGAAAATTTCCGACAATAACATAAAATATTTTAAAACAGGTTTCTTCGAGATTTTTTTTCTTAAATGTTATAGCAAGTAACACTTAATCTTTTAAACGCCCGAATCTTTATAAAGTTAGGGGTACTAGAAAGAATTTAAACGCCATATTCCCGGAGAACAATACTGATATTACAACCACTAGGGCTTCTGTGTATTAAAACAAAAACTATGTGGACCAAAAATATAAATTTCACAGCTGTGCTTAGCGTAACCCATTTTATCTGAGCCACTGGCTTTATCGAAGCGATTGGTACTCAAAATGATTTATGCATGATTTCTATAGCATACAAATACTGTTATTCTATGGAAGGGTACTTGCAGTTAGTTTCAGGAAATCGTTTATGAAGATAGTCTTTTATTCAACGTGGCAGATCTGCGTCTTGAAGATGGGCCTGGCGGCGATCCAATGAATAATATAAATAAGCTAGGTTAAATTTTAAGTTTTTCCTAAACTGATAGAAAGAACATAAATAGCACAATTAGAGAAGAAGGTGAAATAAATAGATGATAAGATAATAGAGAAAGAGGGTAAAGAAATAGGTAGAGAAATAGGTAGGTAGAGAGAAAGAAATAGGTATAATAGAGAAAGAGATAAAAAAGGAAAGAAAATAAATAAACAAATAAGATGATAGAATAAATAGAAAAGAAGACGAAATCTGTACTTAGAAAATAGTGGAATATACAACCAGTAAGTTTATTATTCGCAGTGTTAGTTACATTAATACAGTAAAGACTAACACTCCATTGTTATATACATACATGTATTTATGTAATCGACAACTTCGTCTCTACATTTTATTGATTAACAGGTTGAAACAGAAGCAGTCTATGCTACAACAATATAAGTAATGCCCGTTTATAATTAAAAATGTTTTTCTCGATTCCCACATTAAGGCCATTAAAAATGCCGAAGATGAAGTAGGTATCTATGTCAAATAAATAATGTTGTCGTACTTTTTATAGGTCGATCATTACTCTTCGCCGCAATATGCCGTTACTTAAAAAGCCAACGTTGGCATCACTCTTTCTCTTTCTGAAAATTTAACACCAAAACTATAATATTTAGGTCACGCTACAGCCTCTCTCGCAAAACACGATAAAGCATCTCAACAACCTATGTTTATCCAGCGAACATAAATTTTGTATTGAGTCGAAACGGTTAAGATAATAATCGGCTCTATACAGAATATTTCAATTTGGGTATATCTCTGACATAATGGTTTGTCAGAAACATCATTAAATGATAAATGATGTGGTTTTTTTTCGTCGTGGTTTTATTTCAGTACACTTTCGGTGAGTTTGTTCTTAAAGTGCCGATGAATTGATGACGTGTCATATTTAAGCGCGCGGTAATATTTTATGTAATACCGTAACGTGCCTGGAGATTGGGTGCGTTTATAGATTTACAGAATTAATTTGAAATTTTTTTATGTATTTTTTAATATGTATACATTAAAAAACGTATACGTAACAATGTTGCAACGTGTAGCGTAGCTGTTTTTGCTAGAAATGCGCAAGGAACGTTCTGTATCTAATACGGGCATAAAACTTTTATGGCGAGGTATTACAAGGCGAATCAGAAAAAGTTATCTAAGGCGCGTAGGCGCCTCCTTTCAAAGCCAATAACTGTTCAAAGATTTTTAACCTTAAACGTTAGGACCCGTAAAGTGACTATGTAAGATGTGTACCTACTCGCTGGAATGAGTTTTTAAAAGACTATTAATATGCCCTTAAGGGATATTAGAAATGTTAATACATATTATTAACATAGATATTGGCACTTACAAATATGTATATGAAATTTAAGGCAGGTTGTTAGTAGGGTGGAATGTTTACAATCCTGGCGATTTGCGAAATAGCCTATTTTATAAAGTCTAAATTATATACAGCTGGATTTTGGAACCCTGACCGTACATAACAGATGAGCAATGAGTTTGTCATCATGTGATAAATTTATCGTTCCTATAAAGATATGTGCAGATTTTGGAATCAATTAAATTATTTTTTAGACGTATTTTCTGATAGGTCGTCCTGAATTAAAGTGATATGTTCCACGTTGAACGCTTCAGTTCAATGAAAATAATATCCTCGCTTACCTGTGAGATAGTAAGACTGATAGTTTAGCCAATTACACCACGTTCTTCTAGATACTTATATTCATTTTGATTTCAGTTGCATATCCACTTGTATCTTGAGATGTTCAATATGTGCATACATTTATCGCTATTCATGCTACCTATTTCAGGTTATAGTAACATATGTTATTGCAGGGATTGCTGCTTTGCCGTAGATATAGTCACATTGGTGCTGTTCAGGATAAATTAAGCGCAGCAAATTCTATCAATGTTTTTAATTAATAGCCTTTTCCGGCACAAAATTAACGGAACACATATATCGTTAGACGTAAAGCAATTATCGTAGGGTGCAAGGTATCTAACAGTACGGTTATTAATGGTTTTGGCGATGTACAATTACCGGTACCGGGGCGTCGTGGCGTCGACATCGCTCATACACGGATCGACGTGTGATGGATGGAGACGGTCATCTATTAATTACCCTTACGTACAAGCAGATACAACACCATTGTTTCTGGATAGCGCACGATCTATCAAACTCTACGTGATGCCGTGTCGTTTGTTCACGTTAATTTGTCTTACATGTTCTGTTTGTCGATTTTTTTTAATGTTCGACATTTTTTTTGTACAAATAATTTATTCCATGTTGGTTTTTTTTTTTACTACAAATATGCTTTTTTGTGGAATGATAACACCGTAATAATTATTTTGAACCGCAAAGCCTTGATATAGGATTAATAGATGGATGGGTTTGTAATAAGGCGTGCAAATAATTAATATGTTCATTAAAATCGCTACGTGAATTCTTCTCTCTTTTACCTAATTAAATAACGTGTGGGTATGTAGGCTTGTTGTAATTCAATCATGCATAATCGGACCCGCAGAGAAAGTAAAAACACACATTAAAACTTTTTGAAGCCGGAAAAAATGAAACGAAACGAAAATGAGAGTGCGGAATTTCGTACGAGTTTCATAAATGACGCTCAACTGTGTGGCACCAGCGGGTCCTAAGGCCTTTGTGGGGACTCATTAAGTGTAAACGTTTATAATGGGCATTTAGCAGGCATTCCAATTTTATAGGTGCCATAATAACTCCTGTGTGGGTAGTTGTATGGTTTTTTATTGTTGCCTCTTTCGAATAACTCTCAAAAGTCTCAGTATGTATTGTATTTTCTATTGGCGCGGCGCATTTATGCTTTAAGAATAAGGAATTAATAATTGGGAAAAAATGGTTAATGCTTAAACATGTAGCAATATTCAACTTATAATTTAATCATGTTAATCATCTTATGACATTAAACATAAAAACGGACTGTGATGAGAGCAACACGAAGGTATCCTAAAACAACAGACAGCTAACATATGTATATATGCTGACTAATTCACATAAATGTAGGGGATTGGAAGTCTATTGGCCGCTTATATCGATATCCCAGAATCGGCTCTCCATTAGCATCGATCTCTCAAAGCGGCGCGCGGAATGCATACCAAGTGCATTGTCAAGCCTCGCTGCAGTGTTGCATAACACGAGCACGCGTCAACCGAATTGGTCCACTCGGATTGACAGCGATCCCTTAGAGGGAATTACGACAGTAATTTTGTTACGATGTTAATCAACATTGTTGTTGCAGCTTGGAATAACAATAGGACATCGTGTGACATCCATATGTAGAGGATAGATCCTTTTAGTGACATACAATTATTGTTTGTACGTGAATACAATATTTTTTTAATGTAATTATGTTGCAATAGTAATCAAAGTAGTGGAAATTTGTGATTTTAAATTAACCACTAACAGTACTGTTAGAAATGTTGTTAATTTGATCTAGTTAATTAACCGGTCGTTAATGTAGGGATCCTTTGACATTTTTCTAGGTTATAAAACGAGTTTTAAGGATTTTTTGTATTTTTTTTGATCCTCTAGTAATAAGTAATGTAGCGACCAATGTCATCCAATGCGGCGCTTGCGCAAGTCGAATGTGTACACGCGTTGCAATGTAATTAGATCATCATTCTGAATCAATTGGTTCCAATCCCCTGAGATGCAGATACAATGCGCCTAATAATGAAGTTCAGTACGTTATACATATGTGATTGGTAAATGTAAAGCGATGAACGCTATTAATTAATGTAACATCATGCACGTGTCTTCGCAAAGAGGTAGGCAGACTAGTGTGTTACACTTCCATGTTTCACCAGTCATGTTATACGTGGATGCGTTTAAGGAAAAGGTTTTTATAGGAAATTTGGTTGAATGAAGGAAGCTTGGGTTGAACAATGTGAACCGATTTTGACTTAGTAGACGAGTAAAAGTCGGTGTTATGACAGATAAGGTAACATTAAGCTTTAAAGTGCTTTGCTTGAATGACAAGACAATGCAGGTCACTTAATTTTAACCTCACTCGAACTAACATTTGTTATTAAGTAGTTCATGAAAATTGGTACTTATAATGATGAAACTTAAAATGCCTTTAACGCTTGTCACTCATCTACTCGCGGTAGGATTACCTGTGAGGGTAGGCAGTTTAATTATTACCATTCAGTCACATTTATTTTTGTAGCCACTATTTATTACGAAGTCTTTAAGAATGTTATTATAGCTGCTACCTTTACATCGTACTCTTTAGTTATTTATAGAAAGTTATTTTCAAAAAAAGAATCACGCTGTAGTTCTTAGAGTTCCCAGGCTTAATAACATCCATCAAAGGGCGCACGGTTCAACATGTGGGAGTCGTGTCGGAGAAGTAATCAGCTTTTTGAATGCGTAGCTCTCTTTGATGGGCGCCAGGATTCTCCACACTCGTTTTGTCGGTAGCCTCCTGTACCTACTGGCGTCTATTCACACAACATGCTTTGTCATTCACGTTGATAAGTATTTGTGTTGCGACCCCTACGAATAGATTGGAATTCCAGAAGTGTTGTGTGTATCGTGAAAAGACTAATCAATGGATAGCTACTCGCAGTAGAAAGTTGGGAGTGATGACCTGCTGATGACGTATTTATTAGGCGTTCTTTGTAATGTTACGGACGTTTATATCATATTTGTATTTTGAACTTTTTCTGTTTTGTTTCAGCGGTGGTTGTGCGTTACCTGACTAAGCGGTACATCGGCGAATATAGCTCCACAGGAGGTGAGTTTGACTACTTTTAAATGCTTTGAGTGTACTCAGTACAAATTGTAATCTGTACTTAATGCACTCAAATTATTTGAACTTTATTGTATACATATTTGCTGATACTTACGTAATATGCATTAAATGTATGTAACCATTAAATCTAATAACAATGATATTGAAATGAAGAGGGAAAGAACAATGCTCGGCACTGGGATAAGAAGAGATTCTATCCCGTTTCTAAATAGCCATAAAACCTAAATTTATATAGGCAGTACTTTTCTTAATTTTATTAACATAAATTAAGAACATTTTTTCACTGTTTGTGTTTTTATTCGAATTTATTGACGGGTAATATTTGGGTATGGTAATTAAAAGTTCAACTCCACGAAGTCGTAAGTCACGAAACTGGTTGAAAATTTTTCGATTCATAAACAATGACGTTTCTATATTATTCATGTCTGTAGATGCATATGAAACTGCTTACTGTTAGATAATGAATTCGTCACACCTTGTAGCATTCACGTTTAGTATACGAATACACGTTTAGTATAAGAATAAAATAAGCTTAGGTACTATTTTTCAGCTAGTATTATGGACGAGAATTTTGCTAAAAAAGCATTGTATTAGATACTTAAAAATGCAATTATGTCACAGGTTATCATTATCGTAATTCATTAATAAAAAAGTACAATAAACATAACAAAATTGTATGTCGAGGAAGTATTATTTCTAGATAGAGAATGCATTTTCGTTTGGGTCTTGTTACCAAGATATTATAATTAGTAGGTACCTATACGTATACTCGCATCAAACCATTCTTTAAAATTACTGTCTTTATAAAGAATTGGTACTTGCATTTAAACATCACTTGTAACTCTGTTTTGTTTCTAAATTATATTATTATTTTTAAAAAGTTGTAAAGGTTATGGATCGAAAATTCTTACTTATTAAATCTGAAATAATATTAACGCGTTACTAGACATCTGGTACACATGTGTTTTTTTTTACAACCACAATCGACGTATGCCGCTACGTACAACGAAAGTAAAAAGCGATTTTGTCATAACACATACATACCTCAATTAAAGTAATTTCTGACACGCGTTGATATGAAATTGTTTCCTTGCGACCTTTATCAATGTCTCAGTTTTTGCGTCAGTGATAGTGACGTACGTTTATAATTGCATCGATTACATTTCACTTACCTTGTGTGATGACGACTGCGATGTGTTTTTTTTAAATTGTCACGCGATGTAAACAAGATCGTAAACAATAATCAGCCTGTCAGTTGCTTTACTTTTTTTTCTTTGTTATCTGTTAATGTCAAAGAAGCTTACATGAACGCTTCAGTGTTGTTTTCTTTCACCCAAAGTATAATGGAATGATTTTGTTTCAGATTTCCTCTATCAACACAGAGTAGCTTTCGACGGCGCTGTGTCCGAAGTAGAAATATTAGACACTTCCAATTGTGCGGTAAGTTTATTACATATTTTGCATATTATTATATAATGTTGATTGCAAACCCTTTAATATCCGGCTACCGGGCATGCGTTTCTCCATGCAACATGGAGAGGCTTAGAGCTTTCTCCTGCAAAATATAACCGTATAGATAGGTAAATTTTCTAACTAACTCTGGGAATTTTTCACATTCGATGCAATGTGTGTCAAACGGATGGTGTCTTAGACGGACATGTTAAGACAGTATACCCTTAGGGATTGCAACGAATCTGTGAGATTGGTAGCAGATGTCTAGGGACTACAATTAATAAGCATCAGGTGGCGAGCCCGTGGACAAATGACGTGACATACATACATAAAAAGGACACAGAGTTGTTACATTTTGAAACATGATTTATTTTTGTGATTCTAAATATACGTTAAGAAAACAAGAAGTGGGACCGCAATTAAATATATAGTTTATTTGCCTAACAAAATTGTTCCAGTAGACCTGTAATCGGATATGGTTTATTTTATATATTAATAGTAATAACCTTATTATTTTCTTTTTATTTTCTTTATGAAAAAATATTCTTTGATCATCAAATAGAATTTCTTATGATTACTTCATGTCAATAGTCAATTACAGTAGTTTATCGAAATTATCATAGATAATGAATAGAAGAAAAGATGAAATCGCTATTCTTCTTGTTGATAATTGGAATGAAATAATAACACAATAAATGCAAAATAAACAAATTATAACATTTAAATACTATTTCAGTATAATTCTAGTTAGATAATGCAAGATATTTATATGTAGCTATCGACAAAGAGTTTCTATATAAAATGCTTTATAGTTACATTGCACGAATCCAACAATTACCATACATTAGCATAAAGAATTTCATGTTTAAATTAAGATTGGAAACAAGCCAGAACACTGTTGCAATCCACATAGCTCTTGTAATAGGAAGTCGTTCCGAAGACTGATGGGACGAAACTCAATTATACAAAGACAACAATAATGGTGATTTTAATCTGTTGCGTACGCACCTGACGAATCTAATTACACAAAATGATTACAAGGGCCTCGCACGCCGTTATCTGATGGCGTTGGTACCTACAGTGTATAAGGCCCTTAAGTAATGTGTGAAAACTTTCAAATCATTTTGGGCATATTGCGTTATTACTCTACAATAAAACACCAAGTCATTGTTATGATGTGAATATTGATGCAAGCGTTTTTGTTTTGTTTAACGACAGCTTGTTTGTTTGTGTTGTAGGTATTGTACTAGAGTTATTATTTGTACTAGAGTTGCGCACTCCGATTGCTTTATTCGGTACGGTTGAGGACCTTTGCATGTCCGATTTATTGTACTCCTACTTAACCGGTGCGGACCTGTTCACTAGTTTGTCGTTCTATAGGGTGACCAGGGCTCTTGTGAACTTGAAACTTTTAACAGTTCTGGTTTATGTGCTACATAGTTATGAATGTACGTTAAATCGTAGAGAGGAATTTCTTGATTTGAAATTTATGTCAGTTAATATGATTTATTTAACACTATTAAGCTATTGCATAGCTTTTTTTTTTCGCATTCACTATCAGTAGTGTACAAATAAATATTTGGATGTATTTGATATTAGGTACTATATCATTACGAAAAAAAATTCTACATTCAGTTTTATAGTAGACGAACGAGTTCTTCTGTTTTCAACCAAATCGGCTTTGAAAGAAGGATAGGTTTTTAAACCTAACATCTTAACTAAATCTAATTCAACCACGTCACAAAATCTTGTAGGTCATACAATAATGCATAGAAAATTTTACGCCTTACTCCATTGTATTTGTATTAATACACAATTAAAGCGAGATCGCGAAGCAACGTCCTGTTCCACGGTAATGACTCGAGGAAGCTGGCAACACGTAGCGTGGCTTGTAATAATAATAATACGCAATATTTCATTCATGTTCCAGCGAGAGAGTGTGATCGGCTACTGAGTTATTTATAATGTTTCACTTTCATTCCATCGGTAGGGACAGCGGGTGCGTTTTCTTACAATACGTGCCGTTTGGAAGCCACACTGGTGTCTCGGTACATTAATCACGGCTTTATTAGTTGTTTACAAGTACCTACATAACTTCCGCTTCTACGCCTTTGTTCATGAAAGTAGAAGGAAGGAAGTAATAAATCTTCCATGATGAAGGTGCCGTTCTAGATCGTATGATACCTACTCGATATGTGTGTTTTTAATTGTTTATTATCTTGTATATTGTAACTAATAAGGTATAAATAGTTCTTGTATTAATTATAATAATCTTATATCGATTTACTTTTGGATTGATGGAGGATAAAATGTATTGTATCATCTCGGCCAGATTCTAAGCTACTGTTCTAGCATATATATGTAGATTATTGTTATACTTGTGGTAGTATTTTATAAAAAAGCAGAAAGATAAAAAAGTTCATTAGGTAAGCATCAGTGCTACGAGTCAATATTCTGAACTATTCCACATTTTCCCACCATCGACGTTCGACCACAACTCGACCTGGCGGAGCGTCACAATGTAATCTGTGATGTAACGCACTTGTATGGAGGCAGTTATTCGCTCTATTTGGGCGCGTTATCCAGCCGCCAAACCGCAGTGGAGTAGCGTAATGGGTCATGCACCATAACCTCATATGGCGATCAAGCCATTAGAGCATGAGCTCCGATAATACTAAAATATCTTTGTACTACACACTTTGTTATGGCTAACCGCCTCCTACGTTCGAACATAACAATAGTAACTTCGAACGTAACAATAGTTATTTCAAACGTAACAATAGTTACACCCATTATCGTTTCCAATAGCATTCGCAGCCACGATTAACAACTTCATTGTACCCACGATATGTTAATACGGAAATGTTTGTGATTTTTGTCTCTAGTGGTCACCTCGGGACATAGAATAAATGGCGTAGTAGTATGTTGGGGTCACTGAGATGTTGTTATTATTGGACTCGATCAACTGTTTTCCATGTACCTATCCATATGTGTGTAATACAATATATTACAGTAATTGACAGTATATGAAATTGCCCTAAAAACTATGAAATCTATTATTTTGATCTACCGCGTAAGGAGTTTAATAAAATCACACCATCAGCCTGTCTCTATCCACTCTTGGACAAAGTGGTTTTTGTCCATAATCCTCACGCTGGAAATACAAGTTGGAGATTAATTATCTATAGGATAGTTGGACATTAATAATATAGAACTGTAATTATAAATGATTTTTTTACTTAGAGATAATAATGGAGCGTTCTTTGGCGACAGATTCGCGGCTGCCTCGCGGAACACGTGCGATGGGGCGACGCGTTCGCGGTGGTGTACTCAGTGTGCGAGCGGCGCTCGTTCGTGGCGGCGGCCGAGTTGCTGTCGCTGCTGGAGCGCACGCGGCTGCCCGGCTGCGCCGCCGTCACCCTCCTGGGGAACAAGCGTGACCTCGAACACGCCAGGTACATTACTGCTCATTTCTTACTCTCTTTCATTCTTCCCATTCTTTCTTTCGTTAGTTTGGTCTTATATCCTGCAGTACACTAGGAGAGAAATATGGAACTTTCCTGTTTTTAATTAATAAGAGTCTTTTGGTTATGTGTAGTATTTATTTAGTTACAGGGTCTAATCTTAGAGTCGGCACTCAGAATTTGATTAGCGATGATTTATGGCTACAAAAATAACTCATCAAAGGTTATCTTTCAAGATCTTTTTATCAGGATCGGCAAGACTAATGAGTCGAAGAGTTATTGAAGTGTGTCCTAAGGAGGAGTTACTCGTATATTAAAATTTTTTACTGGTTCCGCTGACCGTCCTTGTATTACAGAAAGTCTTTTAAGCGATACGTTCGCAGCTGACAAAATACTTAATATTCGAATCAAGTTGAAATTTTTCGTATCATTGTGATACTGAAAAACATCGGAAGAGTTTACAAGGGAATTTCAAAATAGACTGATCGTATTTACGAGTATATACCGTCAATATGCCGTTGGGTTGTTCTTATGATAATTAGGCAACACTATTAAGCTTTTGGAATTTAGGATATCTCTCAACCTTAAATGGGTTATATGTTTGCTAAGCAGCAAGAATATGTATTATGTATAGCGTCGGTACTTGTATATGAAAACCTGCCATTTACAGTGACAGGGTTTATCAATACGGCTGGTTACATCTACAAGTTACAAGTACGGTTGGTTACAACTGTTGCTGAAATCAATTGCATTAAGGGTATTAAGGTCGATCTGACAAAGGGCGGTCAAGGATTACCTCTACTATTTACCGTAATGCATTGCGGTTAAATCCTTGGCCTGCAAAGGATCAAATATTACGCAAGCTATCGAGGTATTCAGAGCATACTTGTATCCAAGCGCGCGATATATAGGGGCTTATGCAACCGTTCTTAGCTTTAATACTTTGCATTTTATATTCCACGCACGTGGTTAGATTTTTTCGTCGTTGAGGTTAAATTCTTCATGTCTTCATGTCGTAATATCGACGACCTGGCTCCTTATTTCTTATTGCATTATTCATTCAACATGTTGTTTATTTAAGAGATATCAAGTCAAGTTGAAATATCATTTTTTATCTTTATATATATTGATCCGAATCATTGAAGCAGAAAATAACTGAAGGCGTTGTTACCAGGGAGGTCCACGCAGAGGAGGGTCAGGAGCTGTCGCTGCGGTTCGGGTGCCAGTTCTACGAGGTGTCGGCGGCGGAGTCGT